>WNLN01000073.1:0-112707 GCA_021347865.1 Sarocladiaceae sp. CBMAI 1973 | reverse complement strand
AATTAGCGAGTCATTCGGGTTTAATTTCAAACCGTCAATGTGAACAATCATGAAAGGTAACTGACTCCTTGATTTTGCAACCCGTGTGGAATTTTCCGTGGTCTTCAGAGACGATTGCATGGAGAAGGGTTCGACTACCTTCTTCGGCCGTCCTGCCCATGACAACCCGCAAAGTCGTGACTATGGCTCGATTCACAGTCTTTGTATCTCTGGCAAGACTAGTCTTGCACAGCCCCGGATCGACCATCGCGATAATGACGCCTGTCTGCTCCACCGGAAAAGTGGCAGCTAGTTGACGGACCACATGGATCTGCATGAGTTTCGTAGCTGCATACCTACACCAGCAAAGGTCCACATCAGCATTTTTTCATAAACGAGTGAATAAAGTCAGTCCGATCACCCACCTGGTACCCATCTTGGCTCGTTTCTCTTCGTTGAGACTTTCGAAGATATTCTTGTCGTTCTTGAGGTCGTATATGTCGTCTTTGGCCGCAAAAGCTAGAGCGGTCACCACAAACACTAGTCGTGGCTGGAAGCCATGAAGTCTCCCGCTTTTGGACAGCTTCGGAAAGAGGAGAGCGCCAAGCAGAAACGTGCTCGCCACGTTCACCTTGACAGATAGTTCCAGACCTTCTGATAGAGTCAATTGGTCATACGCAAGAGCAGCATTATTGACCAGCACATCCAGACGCTCAAGTTCTCGATCCGCTTTCGTCGCAAAAGCCTTGACAGATGCAAAGGAGCTGAGATCAAGATGCCATACTTCTGCGACCCCGTTGATGCCTGTGTCCTTTTCGATCTCGACTCTGGCTCGCTCGCCTGCCTCGACGTTTCTGACGGCGAGAATGACTCGGGATGCTGAGGCTTTGACGAGATGTTTGGATGTTTCGAGCCCTATGCCCACGTTCGAGCCTGTGACGATGTAGGTCTTGCCGGCTGCGGCGCCCGGCCCGAGGAGGATGGGTAGTTGACTCCACTGGTCACATATCGATTCCGTGAGCCAAGTCATATCGGCTTTCCAGGGTGTGGATTGATTGAGCCAGGACCTTTTGCAAATTGTGCAAGTGCTTTTTCTTTGGTGAACGCTCTGCACGAGTCGTTCTGGGACTCGTAGTGATGATTTGCGTGCTTCATAGTCGGCAACATGAAGGAATTCTCGGTATTTGTACTGAGGCCGATTTTCGAGAATCTTAACTCGATGCCGAATTAGGAAACAGGTTTCTCAAAACACTTTGGTCTAGAAGTATTGCTTCACGGGGTCCGAGTACCATTGGCAAGGGATCAGCCTGGCGGAGTTGCCTGGAAGCCAGCCTGACAGCTGTCTGTCAGTATCGGCCGAAACAAGAACTCAAATCCTATTTCCGAGCTCCGCATTTGCCTGCCGGCATCTGTTTCGAGAATTCCGCATACTAGATCACGCGCTGGTGGATGCCCAGAGTATCACGTATTCGAGTCAAATGGTCTCTCGCTTGACTTACACGCGAGACCCTGGTTCCCCCACTTTGAGGCAACTTGACCAATGGAAACCTTTGTCCGTGTTGGGTCTAGCGTCGGATTTACGCGCATCCGGCCGGGGGGCAGATCGTGAGCGATTGAGGTCTCGTGAAGAGCGGATTATGGTCGCGTATTTGTGATAAAGAAGATTGATGCTTGTTGTGCAGAAGAAGTACGAGTATAGGCTGATCCGCCTCAAATATCATGCGAGTTGACATTGCTTTGTTGGCCTTCGATGATCGTGGCTGACCGTGACTCTAGTGGTATTAGATAGTTGCAGGGACGGTTCATAGCAATGGCCTTCCCAGATATTAGGACCTCATGCAGATTTCTGTCGTTGTCCCCTTTCCTTTTTGGGCGAAGTCGAATAATTTGCTTCCAGACACATCTTGAAGAGCACCAAGCCACATTACCCGCATCAATATGCGAGTGACTTCTGTCCAGCTTGAAAGGCCTAACATTTGCAGGGTAGCTGTGAGAAGCGGAAGCAACCACTCATCATCAAAACTATCAGTCACGGAAATACCAGCGACAAACAGTATCCATAATCGAAGCTCCGAATCATCCGTGGCAGAAACAGTGTCGTTCTCAAGGGCTGTTCTGATGTCCTTCGCGAGCAGTTCGAACCTCTTGTGCTGGCCACCGTGTTCTGGTAGTAGAGTAATGCAGAACGCGATGAGCGTCATGTGTAGAATACTCTCGTCAGGTTGAAACTGGCTGGACCCCAACAGCGGCGAGAACCAGAGCAAGCGATAGAGCAGGTGCTGCGCGTGCTGGGAATAATCAAGTGGATCGACCTTGTCTTCTTCGCCAATGGCGTTGAGAATGTTTGTGAAGTGTTGCAGGTCGAGAAATATGCCGATTAGAGTTGGATCAAAGTCCGTGAAACGAAAAGGAATATCTGCCGAGAAGCTTGATAGTTCTAGACATGCAGTTGGACCATGCTCACCAACAAATCGCACAGCTTGGCCGTCTTGGAGGGCGAACTCGAGGTCTAGGCTGTGACAATATTAGAGACTTTGTTGTAAATGTCTTTGGGCTCATGCTTACCCCCAGGGTTTCAGAGCCAAAGCACGATCATCGGCTGCTAGCGTCACCATGCCGCCACGTAGAGTGAGAATCTTCAAGAGCCCCTCGAAATGTAGCCTTCCAAGTGATTGCAGTCGATGCAGACGTTGATACAGTGAAATACTGGTGACTGTCGCTATTGTTGACCTGGAAGTGGCGTAGGGCCCTGACAAACGTTCACTGATCAAGGCGTATGCCTTCGCAAGATGGCCCAGTGCTCTTGGTGATAAGTTTGGCTCGCCTGCGAACCAGTCGGCGAACGAAGCGGTGTATGCGAGGGCACTCTGGAGGTCTGGTGGCGTTCCTTAGTCAATGAAGACAGAGTCTCGGAGTGACGACCTACAGGCTTCGTCTTCAAGCACAAAGTGCATCCAGGTGGTGACCAAGCCATCCGTGTCGGTACAGAAGGCAGGCGGGTACATGAGCTTACGTATTATACGGTGACCTAGGGCATATGTTAGTCAGACCACAGTAGCACAAGAAGATACGGTAGAAGCATACACTCGTGAAGAGCATGTCGATGACTCTGCTTGAGCTCGAATGGAAACTTGACCAAGGCTAGATCGTCCCAGATCGGCTGTCGCATGTTGAGACTTGGCAACAATGATGCCATGAAGTGTGCTCTGTGACAGCCACCTCCTTGCAGGCATGACGGACATCGGAGAAGCTCTGGCGCTTGCTTCGTCGATGCCAACAGTGCTACTTGTCTAGGGGCAGCACGGCGTTTTCGACCGCCTCGACCTCGCTGAACGTGTGCACGAACATTGCGACGCTCCTCGCTACGAGGCAAAGAGGTACCACCAGGTACGTTGACGAAGTAAAGGTTCATTATGGATCGAGAAAGTCCCGAGGTAGTATGAAGGATGCATGTTTACTGGGGATGCAAGTCAGCAGAGCCGCGCAGCCGTGCCTGCCTCGACCGAATGAGGGTAGTGGCAGGCTGCCAGGTAAAACGTGCCGTATCTCGTGTTAGATTGGCATCGTCTTGTTCGGATCGTTGCTGGAATACTGTTTTAAGTGATGGTCCCAGACTGTGATCGGATCACCCAATGAAAATAATCGGGTGATCATGCCGCATTGATACAGTAATTAATTGTAGTGCACAAGCTTGAGGAGATGTTGATGGACAAAGTTTAAGTTGGTGGTGCAAGGGTCGTGGGGTTCTGACGCTACGAGATCCGCGACCACGACTTTACGGTCCGCTTCACCCATCGTCGTTGTGCCCTTGCAAAGCTTCTGCATCACAACACCTTCACAACACCACACGAACCGACCATCCATCAGCCCGGCACCCGCGCGAGGCGCTTCGAGGCACAATGGTCGGCAAAGTCAGCGAGAGGGTTCTCCTCCGCGAGGGTAGGTCGCATTTCTGGGCAACAACGACAAGCAGGTTTGCAGAATGAAAGGCTGACCACAACACGTCTGATGCAGGTCTGGAGAGAACCGACAATGGTATGAAGTTGTCAACATGGCCTGATGTGCCACCGATTAACCAGAAGAACTATTACACGTACGCGATGCTCCTCAATTGCGCGCTGCAGGACTGCGCTTGCTGACCCCGATTCCAGCGATTTCATGAAGCGCGATGATCAGATTCTTGCCCTTCGACTCCAGAACGATGCGAACCGAGATCGTCTCGTACAGAGCGCCCGAGAGCGCGACCGATACCTTTCGAAGCCGGCGAATGGCGAGCTACCCCTTCTTGCTCCTGAGATGGCAGAGGGCGAAGATGGCGCAGCTACACCGTTGGCTGGCATCGATCCATCGCGAATTATCGTCATCCACCCCGGCAGCCAAAATCTGCGCATCGGTTTTGCTAGCGATGCCCTCCCAAAGACTATTCCCACCACGCTTGCGACAAAGTTCCCGCAGACCGAATCCGAGATGCACGAGGCGCTCCCACGACGTCAGTTCGAGGCGAAGACGGTCGACCAGCAGTACGGTGAGGAATGGTCTAAGAAATACAACAAGATGTGCAGCGATCTCAAGATCGAGATGCGCGCGAACAAGCGCAAGGTTCTGCCCAACTCGAAGGAATTGGTTCAGACCTTCAACCGTCGCACGGAGCCTGAGATCATCCCGAAGCATAATGACCCTCTCGAGATCGAATGGACAGACCCGGCCACGTTAGACGACCCAGACTCGCTCGCCTCTTGCTTCATTGGCAACGAGGCACTGCGTATTCCGGACGATTCCGACCCGAAGTTCAAGCTCTGGTGGCCTATTCAACACGGCTGGTGGAACGAGGACGACTATACTAGCCAGGAGCATCTGTACGACGACTTCGAAACACTGCTGGACAAGGCCTTGAGGCAAGATCTGGGACTTAAGACAAACAGCGAGTGGAAGCAGTACACGTGCGTCTTCGTCATCCCTGATCTTTACGATAAGCGATACGTCGAGCAGGTGCTGCGTTCGTGCATGACCTGGTTCGAGTTCAACAGAGTGTGCTTCATCCAGGAGAGCATGGCAGCTACTTTCGGAGCAGGATACACCCAAGCCTGTGTCGTAGACGTGGGTGCTCAAAAGACTGCGGTCACCTGTGTTGAGGATGGCCTTGTCATTGAGGACTCGCGCATCAATCTGAAATACGGAGGTTACGACATTACGGAGACATTTATCAAGATGATGCTCTACGATAACTTCCCCTACCAGGAGATCAACCTGAGAAGACGATATGACTTCCTTCTTGCTGAGGAGCTCAAGACCAAGCATTGCACCATGTCACAGGCCGACATCTCTGTTCAGCTCTACCAATTCCACGTCCGTGCGCCAAATCAGTCAACACGGAAATACCAATTCAAGACTTACGACGAGGTCATCTTGTCGGCAATGGGTGTGTTCGAGCCGGCTCTGTTCGACAACAGCACAAAGCTCCGTGGCAGAAGGAAGCTTGTCGAACGTTTCTACAACGCCTACGACGTCGACACTCCCGACGACCCACATTCGTCTGCTCAATTTGCCATTCTGGCACATGTGCAACCTTCTCTCATGGCAGTACCGGTGAATGGCTTCTCGCAGTCGCAACTGGACGTGTCGACACCCAGCAAGGAGAAGTCTCAGTTCAACTTCGCTGCCCGAGATGGTGCCAACGGCACGCCTGGCGGCTCACATGCCGGATCACCTGCACCAGAGGGTGCCAGCACACCGATTCCCCCGCCCTTCGTCTTCGGTGGCAAGGATGCTACCAACGGAGGCAGCCCGGCCCCAAGCGGCTCACGTGCGGCTGGTACACCTATTCCTGGGCAGTCCACCCAGGCTACTCAGCAGTCTGCACCGCCAGGCGTAGAGACTAACGGCCGGACGGCTAAGGCCTTGGCTATCGAGAGCGACGCAGTTTTGCCTGTAGCACCGCTGGACATTGCCATCCTCACAAGCATTCAGAACGCAGCTAAGGGCGACGACAAGAAGCTGCGTGACTTGCTCGGCAGTATCATGGTGATCGGAGGCGGTGCGAAGGTCCCACAGTTCACAGTCGTGCTAGAGGAGAGACTGAAGAAGGCCCGTCCTGACCTTCACGAGCGTATCCTGGTCAGTCGCAGCGCAAGGGATATGGATGAACAGGTGGTGACCTGGAAGGGAGCAAGCGTCTTCGCGAAGCTCTCGACCAATGACTCCTGGATCACGCCATTCGAGTATGAGAGACTTGGGCCAAGGGTTCTGCACCACAAGGTCCTATGGGCATGGTAAAAGGATGATAGACTTGTGAATGAAGGGATCTGGAGTTTTGTACAGGATGGGTCAAATTCGGAGTTTGGTATACTCGGTATGGACGATGATGGCAGCGTCTGTAAGATGGCTGCACATAGATACTGAATGATTCACAAAAGATGCAATTGAATCAAATGAATGGTTCGGCCTGGAAACGCGACGCTGAGGAATTCATTGTCGTGGTTCTCAACGTCACGATGGCCCGTGGCATGGTGAGCCCAAACTAAGGTAGTTACAGTGGAGGCACCCCCACATCGCGTACCACAACAGCGACGCGGCGTTGCTTCAGGTACCGAACAAGCGTCACCTTTGTTTGGATTTGGCCGGACTAAACAGTAACACGATCCATCATTCATTCATCCATTTATCTCGACAAGCATCACGCGACGTTCACTGCCGCCAGCTGCAGGAACCGGGAAGGCCGAACGCTTTTGAGCACGTGCCTTGTCTTTGCGCCATGTAAACGCCACTGCGACGGCTGCCATTCCAACATTTACATTTGACCCGTGGGCATCATCGACTTGAGCTGCTGCTGCAGGGATCATCACCAACAACCATGTCCGTCCTCCGCCGTTTCGTTCCCTTCTCGCCTTCGACGACAGCAGTGCAGGGAGCGACATACCTGCTCTGTATCTCGCTCTTCTCCATCTCGTTTCTCGTCTTTCTCAATAGCTCTGTGTCATTCGTCGTCACAGATCTAATCGGCCAGAAGAAGGGCGTGGGCGATGTCGTCGGCACACTGGGGTTCGTCGACGAGCTTGTCGTCCTTGTTGCATGCCCAGCATGGGGCCTTGCCTCGGATAGGCTAGGAGTGCGTTGGGTAGCTGTTTTGGGGTACATCATCATCGGCGTGGCGTTGATGCTCTTCGTCCAGGCGAGGCATGTCTACCCCGAGCTGGTCCTTGCCCGCATCCTCTTTGCAGTGGGCGCTTCGGCTTCGTAAGTCCTATCGCCAATCGGCCATGCTCTCTGACATATGTGCTAACACCGGCCGACAGTGCGACTATGGTCACAGCCATTCTACCCTCGCTAACGGACGAGAACGAAGACGAACCCGACGAGAATCGCGCCAGGTCTAAGAGCCCTAGAAATGCACGACACAGCATGGCCTTCTCCGTGCAATCAGACCTTACCATCACACCCGAGCGCTACACACGAACCCTATCAAACGACAACATCACGCGAGCCCGTGATGAAGAGGTGCCGCCTCCGTCCAAGTCGTCGCAATTGGCGGGCTATGTTGGCCTCTTTACTGGTGCCGGTGCTCTAGTAGCCCTGTCTCTGTTCCTGCCGTTGCCAGCACGCTTCAGTGCTATCTCGGGCGTCACCCAGGCAGATGCTGTGACCTATAGCTTTTATGTCGTTGGCGGTGTTGCTTTCGTCGTTGCTTTGATCGTGTTCTTCGGACTGAGGGGCATCAATGGCGAAGAAGACAAAGGTTGGCGGTTACTGCTGGGCAGGCGTAGTGACGAATATGGTGAGGAGAGTCTTGCTGGCCCCAGTGGACAGGACGGTTCTAGACGACCAGTAAGTCGATCACGTCCCTTTGCTAGCTACTGTACTGACCCGGTTTAGGTTGTGCCCTATGCTCATCTGCTCAAGGACTCCATCTTCCTCGCCTTCACCGACTCCCGAATCGCTCTTGGCTACCTCGGAGGCTTCGTCGCCCGAGCATCAACTGTAGCCATCTCGCTCTTCATTCCGCTATTCGTCAACACTTTCTTCATTAGCAATGGCTTCTGCCAGGGATCACCCCACGATCCTTCGCCTGAGCTCAAGAAGGAATGCCGCTCCGCCTACATTCTCTCATCGATCTTGACTGGAGTCGCTCAGATGGCTGCACTCCTTTGCGCGCCTCTGTTTGGGTTCCTGGCTCACCGTGGTGGAAAGGGTCTTAACATTCCGATTGTCATCTCGACAGTCTTCGGCATGGTGGGCTACGTCATTCTGCCACAGCTCTCGAGCCCCGAGTTCAAGGATGAGAATGGAAGAGGAGGCAGTGCTTGGATCTTCCTTGTGGTGGTACTCATTGGAATCAGCCAGATTGGTGCTATTGTTTGCAGTCTTTCGTCACTCAGCCAGGGCATCCTCGCAGCGGATGCAGCTCGACCCTCGATCATCGAGCCATCATTAGCACCCGAGGAAGATGAGGTCTCCGAGTCTGATCCTCTTATCCGCCTCTCAACTGAGCGAAACCATGTCTCACGTGTAGAGCTCAAGGGATCTATCGCAGGTGTTTATTCACTGAGCGGAGGTCTTGCCATCCTCTTACTAACAAAATTGGGCGGCTTCCTGTTCGACAAACTGACTACTGGGGCACCTTTCTACATGATGGCAGCTTTCAACGCGGTGTTATTGGTGGCGAGTTTGGGTATCGATGCGTCACAAACGTATTCGAGGTTTCAGTGATTCGGGATTCGGGAACTGGGGTTTGCTTTACGATGGGACGACTTCCATGTCATTTTGTCACACCAATTCTTTTGTATTCATTTGTCAATCAGCGTATGTCAGCGAATACTTGCTTTTACTTTCAAGATGTGGCATGCAGCAAACATCAGTCGAGCGCTTGTTCCGTATTGTCAGCAGAGTTTCACATGAAGAGCAAGCGAATGGTGAAGCAAATCAGCATGTGGTACTGACGACGAACCAAAGTTGACACTCGCAGATCACTCTTCAAGCATTTGGGCCACGGACGGCCTCCGTATCGCCCCTTCGCTAACCAGGTCGCTCTCGCCGAGCCGTCTTGTCTCTGAACGGGCTCGCGGGCTCGCTGGGCACATTATCTGCGCTCATCTCCTCTTCTCTTCTCAACCGGAGTCTCTCAGCCCGTCGCCTCGCCATCAAGGCCTGCCGCTCTTGCATGCGACGGTGATGTTTGCCGTCCACGTGATCTTCGCCGGTATCGTCTTGTAAAGACGATGTTGGCTTCGAATCTGGGGTAAGGGGCGACGAGGAACTATTAGTCCTGCTCCGGCTACGTGGGCGTTGATCTCGGGGCACACCGGTCCACTCATTGATCGGATACTCGAGACCTGCCTGAAGCCGATTGGCACCAATCGCTGTCGTCACAACGCTGCCCATGCCAGTAGACGATGTTTCTGGGGTAGATATGGGTGATGCAGCCTGTGATGGACTCGAGTGTCTCCAAACATGCGGCAGTGGACTACTCCGCGAATTGACCCTCGACAACTTCGGCAGACGATGTGGCAACTGAGAAGGACCAGCACCAGCCCCAGCTTCGTCGTGCCATTGGATGACATTCTGCCGATTTTCATCACCGGGTTGAGCGGGCTGGTTGCGCGGATGGGGCAGATATATGTACTTCTCCTTGTCGCTACTGCTCTGGCTATCTGGACCATCGGTGTCGCTTGAGGAGGGGCTTTCGGGGCTCGGTTGGCGTTCGGGGTTCGACATTTTCGGCGTGGATATTATGAGGCCCATGGTTTTCCTTTCTTGGAGGATTTGCTTTGGTATGGGAAGGTAGAATTCGTTATTGGAAAGGGGATACTGGGGTGTAAGGAGGTCCATGATCGAGGATGAGGGCCAGCGTCATATAGACGTGGTCCTGGGAAGGTGAGGCGCTCTACAGTCACCTGAACTGTCTGTGATGAGATGGTGTCGTTGCGTCTGCTTGTTTGCTTGTGAGAGCAGCAGCTGAAGTGCTGATGATACTCTGGAGGACAAGGCCAAGTTTTGAGGGCTTGTACTCATCAACGCGCTGGCATGGAAGAAATGGCAGTGAGTTGGAAACGGTACCAGAAAAGCATGCTGCAATATCTCTGCGATCTTACAGCCAAGAATTGTGCTTGGGCATGTGTGTTGGTGACTGCACCAGCTGGGTTGAGGGCGATACACCCTTCTGCTCGGCTTTTGACGGCTGGCGATGGTTGTACGTGAGGTCACGAGGCTGTGCCCACGAGTAGGACCGAGAAGCCAAAGAAGCCTGGATCTACAGAAATATGACCTTGGAATATCACTTTGGCACTGCCACGAGTCTGCCTGAATGAACTTAAAATGCTGCTAATTGAAGTGATGAGATGGGCCCGATATGTTATGCGCAGCACAACAAAATTGCTGCAGGTGAAAGGAGCTGACGTGAAGCGCGGCATGACACAACGATGGACATTCGTATATTTTGACTGTTCATCAGACTCTGAGATGCTCATACAAACTTCAGATGCCCGAATTTCGGGGTAATGTGGAAGCTCGCAATGTCTGGAGGGTTCCAAGCACCCAGCTCCTGATCCGGGTACGTCCCAGGGCTCGTGACAGTCCTCAAGAACTGCATCCTCCACTCAGTGCCCTTTCCTTTCCCTTCATCGACATTGAACAATCCCAGCGGAATAGTCGCCTCGCTGACCCAAGTCTCTGCCTCTCTATCCAGCGTCGTCCTAGCAGAGAACCCATCCGCAGCAGGATCACTAACGAAGAAGTGATCAAACGCAGCACCCTCAGCGCGAACCTTGGAGGGGTTGTAAATGAAGGCTTGGTACGTGACGTTATTTGGATTGACCTCGAATTCGAGGTATGTCTGGGGGTCGTTGGTGCCACGGTGGATGAAAGCTTCCATGACTTCGTAGGCCCAGATGTCGTCGTTGGTTCCCTGAGATGGATCGAAGTAGAAGTTTGTCTCGTTGTAGGCAGTGAAGGTCAATTCGAGGGTGGTTGGGGTGTAGCAGAGATCGACTTGGGTGAGGTAGAATGGTGTCTTGTCTGGGACGGACTTGTCATAGGTGATTGTTGCTTTGCGAGGGCAGCAGGGCACTTTGACGACTTTGTCGTGTGCATGGGCGAGCCCGAGGCCAGCGACGAGGAATGAAAGAGAGCGCATGTTGGAGATGTTACGACAGAGTCACTGACTGATGGTGTAAGCTCTCCTCTACCCAAGATCGTCAAAAGCGACACCTTTGAAGTATTTATACCACCACAAACAATTGAACCCTGCAGTGAATCAAGGCACCATCCTCCAACTCAATCTGACAGCTCCGACGAATTACATTGACTAAAGCACACCATATAAGCAGGACGAGGGGAAATGGTAGCCTAGGTCCATGTCTGGATACCGGATCCGGCAGGTCGTCGATCACTTTGCTGCATGTCCCGGGCGTATTCTCGCTGGAATGCTACGTAGCAATTCGGGGCGGCGCCTGGTGCATGGTAACAACGGTCGGAACAGGGCAAGATGCGGGGATATAAGCTCGTATCTGATGATTGTCGCAAATGATAGGATGCATCATCTTGTTGGGATCTGATGGGATTGTTGATGTGGTGATGCGGGCGCGAAGGATTAACTTGCATATGGCACGTCGCTTACGGCCACGGTCTGGATTGACAGGGAATCGAAATCATGCTCGCTATTGAGAGATGCATTATCCTGGCAAATCCGGTCCTGATGACCAGGTCCGTTGCGCCTGTAGCTTTTCATCACGTCCGGTGTGAAACAAAATGCGATCGCCTCTATCCGACAAAATGAGGTTTTGGACCATTACCTTCCCAAGGCATATGTACAGCAACCGAGAATCTTCAGCCGCAGTTTCTGTCTTGTTTGATGTTAGCTTTCTCAACAATCTGGCTCCATTGATTTACACGTACAAGATTGGTCCTAGCAGTAGCTGCCACCAGAGGACGACTCTTGGAGAAATGCCATTGCTGATAAGCTGTCGCCAATCCCAGGATAAATTGATCGAAGGTGTGTTGATTCAGAGGAGCAGTATCTAGTTTGACGTAGCTTAAAAGTACAGTAGGCTGGGGCTTACATTGTCGACAAGCAGTAGTTTGGGGTCACTGACACTACCAGTATGTGCCTGGTCACTCCACATCCTTTTGGAATGATTGACGCCTGAATTGTCTTGAGAGTGGTCCATGATTTATTGATATGCTATGTACTCGTTTGCACAAGATAATCACGTGCACAATGATTCATCGGCCAACCTGCAAGACTCCCGCGGGACGAGCTACAGACCACCTGTCCGGCACTTTCGACAGTCTCTTCCACCACGACACATTGGCTATCTCATATGAGCATATGTCAGCCTTTAAGGCAGCCTCAGACCATTACCGGGTTATTCTCGGCGTTCTTTCACGTACACTTCAGCGAAGCTGCCACCACCCGGCTATCCGGCGCCGCTGCACCCCACTTACACGGCGCGGACTTGCCGGGTGGTGCGAGTGTATCTGGATTAAGTACAAGAGGCGTCCTGGTCCAAGGTTTGAGCCACGCTTATCCCTAAAATAAAAGTCCCGAGGCCATCAGGGTCCTCGCTCTCTATCAGTGTCTGGACTTTGTATGTCCTGGATTCGCGCGCGTAGAGGGAAGTATTGGAATTTCGAACGGCTCAATCGGCATTGCGATGATGAAAAAGGCGCGGTTGTGATGGGTTTGGAGGATAACCTTGACGGTTAAAAGATTTGGAGGCTGAGATGGAAGGGGATGGTCCGAAGGTATATATGTCTGCTGTGGCGCCGCCCAGGCTGCTTTGTTCGACAAGTGAAGCTTCTCGCGAACAACCGACTGAAGGGCAATTGACTCTCCAATCAGCATCAGCGACGAGACAATGGCGTCTTCCGACTTTGACCCCGAGCGGGTGAACCTTACGGATGCTGGCGATGACCTCCAAACTCAAATCACCTGCTACCTCACACAGACTGGCAACGAGTACGGCGGCGACGACCTCGGCATCCGCATCGGCTCCATCTTCGTCATCGGCGTCGTCTCTACCTTTGTCACCTTCTTTCCGGTCGTCGCTGCCCGCATCCCTCGCCTGAGAATCCCTCTCTACGTCTATCTTTTCGCTCGATACTTTGGATCTGGTGTCATCATCGCCACTGCGTTTGTCCATCTACTCGATCCAGCATACGATGAGATTGGACCGGCGTCATGCGTTGGACTGACTGGAGGATGGGCAGGATACTCATGGCCGCCTGCTATTTGCATGAGTGCGGCGTTGATTACTTTCTTGCTTGACTTTGGAGCCGAGTATTATGTTCAAACTCGATATGGGCTCCCGCACGGCAATCATGCCGAGGTGGAGGACACGATCACGGGGAACAACGAAGTTTCGCACCAAGCACTGCACTCGGGCGACGTCGATCGTGAGGAGCGCGCTGTCTCCAACCGAAAGGGTTCCAGTAAAGATGAGCGAAGCTACTCTGGCTACGACGACATGAGCGAGCTTAAGCATCTCACCGGCGACTCAGAGGCGACGGAACTTGCATTCAAGACTCAAATCGCCGCTTTCCTGATCCTCGAGTTCGGCGTGCTCTTCCACAGCGTCTTCATCGGCCTCAACCTCGGCGTCGCCGGCCGCGATGACTTCGACACCCTCTTCCCAGTCCTAGTCTTCCACCAATCCTTCGAAGGTCTTGGTATCGGCGCCCGTCTCAGTGCAATCCCCTTCCCGAACCGCCTCAGCTGGATGCCATGGGTGCTCTGCATCGCCTACGGCCTAACCACACCCATCGCCATCTCAATTGGTCTCGGTCTGCGAACAACGTACGACAATTCCTCGTTTACGGCGAATGTTGTGAATGGATTGTTCGATTCTATCTCGGCTGGGATTTTGATCTATACTGGTTTCGTGGAGATGTTGGCTCGGGACTTTTTGTTCAACCCGGAGAGGACGAATAAGAAGAGTCGTCTGACGTTTATGATCTTCTGTCTCTTTTTGGGTGCGGCGATCATGTCGCTCCTCGGTAAATGGGCTTAAGCGGCCATGCCAAAAATGAGAGGCGTCTATCGTGGCTGAGCTGGCGATCTTCGTCCTGGCCTGCTTCGATGTCAGCCTCTATCTTCAGGCATCTGAGACACTTCAACCGGGGCGAAACGGAATCCATAGCATGGCATTTGAGCCTTGTTGAATAACTGTTGCTCAATGCCTTTTCTTTCAAAGTGCTGACATGTGCTTGCTGACGACAATTCTTGGCATGCCGATTGAACGCATCCTCAGTTCGCATTTATTATTCTGAAGTTGTATAGAATATTATAGACCGAACAATATACAATTCATGAGACATTCTGCAAGTTCATCACTGTGCATCGCGATATGCTTCTAGCCAGAATAAGCAGGAGGCCCATTCACAGCTTGTCGAAGGATTAAGCTTTTCTGCATCCGGCAACGTCAAACACTCGACCCTCTTCTCTCCGCAACTCACTTCACCGTCACTCTCGAATTGAATCAAAATACTCACAGACTCATCAATTGACAAGCAACAATGCCTCTCCTCTCCCCCATCGCCACCGGCGCAATGGCCCTCCTCCATGTCTACATCCTCGTCCTCGAGATGTTCCTCTGGACCACGCCGCGCGGTCGCAAAGCCTTCAAACTCACCCCGGCCTTTGCCGAGCAGACCAAATCCCTCGCCGCCAACCAGGGCCTCTACAACGGATTTCTAGCTGCGGGCTTGATCTGGGCGCTGGCGCATCCCGACCCGGTGTTTGCAAGGGAGTTGGGGTTGTTCTTCCTGGGATGCATTGTTGTGGCTGGCCTTTATGGTGGGTTGACGACTAGTAGGAAGATCTTGTATGTGCAGGCTGCGCCGGCGATTTTGTCGCTTGCTGTTGTGGCTTTGGGGCTTTGAGACTTCCAGACTTTGGGAGGATTGTCGGACCGAGGGATAAGAGAGTGGCGGGAAGGTGTTGGCTTTGAGATCGGCTGGGAGAGAGTTAACTTGCGCGATGGTTGAGAAGGGCGATGAACCGAGCGACGGCGCGAGACTCTTGTTGAAGGAAAGAGGAGACTGGTGCGAGGTGCCGAGACTGAAGAGCGTGGCTGGCTTGGATTGCAGCCATTGGCGCGTCTTTGTTCTGGAACTGTGACCTCGTCGATGGCATTTGATGACGAGAGGAAGAGATGTACTGGAGCTGATGTGGTGAAGCTTCACTTACATGCGCGTGGCACTTAGCACAGACTTGGAGCTGTGGCGCGACGCTCCAATGCGCCCCGAGCTGTGGCTTCGACATGTCTCACAGACCGACTTCTATGTAGATCAATGGAGAGCGATAAGGGGCATTGAGGTCGGGTGGCGCTATTAGACTTGATTGATTCAAGCAAAAACATATATAGGGCGAATGCGATGCTCATCAATAGATATGACTGCGCTCATTGCAATCCTTCAAAGACTGCAGAGGCCAGTGTATTCCCAATGACTTTCTCTGTGTGAGGTTCGGACCACCTATTTTTCTAAGACCTTCGATGTGTCTAGTTGACTTTGATGTAATTGATTTGGCAACTCGAAGCACGGCGATAGTCCGGTAAGGCTTTACCGTAGCCTCATGAGCTGGCTCATCGGTCGCTGAAGTCAAAACGGAAGCCCCGACTTCCAGATCTCATACAACGAGCCGAGAGCATAGCTAATGTCTCGGCATCTCACAAAAAGGTGGAAGCTTGCGCGGCTAATGTTCAAGCTGTGCCAACGTCTTCGGCCACTACGTGTAGTGATTGGTGATCCCCACAACCTTGATGGGTTAGCAACGGGTCCTACAAGCCTGGAAGTGGAGAGAGAAAATCCTTAAACTTCTCTTAGTCCGATAGGTCTAATAGATCTTGACGGTGATTAGTAGCTCCTGGTGTCTGCTACTGGGAAGGTCGAGGTAGTGTATGAGCACTAGGTCGCTAAAACTGCGTAATGACTCCTCTTCATAGTCGCTTCAAGTATATCGATGACCTCAGAAATCTCCTGTAGATCTTCAAGGGACTCTTTGTGGCGTTTCCTTCGTCGGCTGTTCTATCGTCCTTGGGCTCGTGGAGGTCAGTCTCGAACATCAACACAAGGCCGTGCATGTGAAATTCGAAGAGACCTTCCGAGAATTCGCTCCCAATGGCCAAGTTAAAGTTTTGGCGTTCTTGATCAGTGGCCATCGGCTTCCCGACGTTCCGAGCGATTGAGACCTCCAGAGACACAGATACGATCATGTAGTAGTGGATCTTGAAGATATTCGATGCAAGGCCGTCAACTACCTGTAAGTATCTATATAAGACAAACAAGATCCCTCCAACACATCGATTCTCTCCCAACAACAATCACTCAAACATTCAACAAACAACAAACACACTCTTTCGATCCAACTATCAATCCAATCTTTCAAGATGCAACTCATCCACGCTCTCACCGCCCTCATGGCCATCGGCGCCTCCGCCGCCCCCTACGCCGAGGCCGACAGCGGTGTCCAGGACATCGATGCCCGCCACTATCAGTGCGGCCGCAACTCCTACTGGAAGAACGAGTGCTGCCAGTGCAAGATTGAGGGTCAGGTGCACAACAAGCACTGGGGCGGCTGCGACTACCCGTAAGTGAACCTCCAATCTACTCCCCCATGCATCATTGGCCGGTCGGTTCTGACAGAGCTTCGTCTCAGTAACAAGAAGGTCGACAAGGAGCACGGCTGCAAGGGTAACAGCTACTACGACTACCACCGCAACTGCTGCGCTTGCTCCCAGACCAACAACTTCTACTTCGCCAAGGAGCAGAAGTGCGAGCCGTGCGGCCCCAACGCTTACTACGACTACGAGTCCAACCGTAAGTCTTTCTCAAGTTAATATATTACAATCGAGTGTATCGGGATTCTAACAAATCGCAGAGTGCAAGTGCAAGGTCAAGCACGAGCACTACAGCCCCGAGCAGAAGTGCTGCCTCAAGTACTAAATGTCTTCGCGGCATTGAGCGCAGGGGCTATCGATGGCTTCTGGTAGGACACCATCGCAGCTCAAGGCTCGCCAGGCGTCCTGGAATGGATGCACCTAAAAGCAGTGGGAGAACAAAATTGTCGATATTCCGCAAGAGGATCTTTGCTCGAGGAACCAAGTCTCAAGAGTACCGATCTGACCTGCGACACACACTCCTTTGGTCTATAGATTGTTCCTCTAGAGGTATTCAATAAAACTTTGTGATCACAAGCAAGCTACAGGTTGCACATTTCGAGACAGTGAGAGGACATGTTTCGGGTGATATGTATGTCTTGAGACGCTATAGAAGACATGTATGGAAGAGAATTATGTTGACAAAGAAATTGATTGTACAGGACCTGCTGCAATGCTTCTCTCCAAGAGATCTGACTTGACTTGCATACAGCTCATTATGAGGCTATCGATCTAAGCCCAGAAACGGAATCCACGACGAGCCTTCTTCTTATCATCGTCGCAGTCCTCGTCCTCGTCACCGTTGCCGGTCTCAGGAGTAGGTCGAGGAACACCAGGCTCAATCGGCTGGACAGTCATCTTGCCACCATCATCACCACCATCACCGTATCCTGGGGTAGGAGTAGGGATGGGAGTCTCGACAGGTGGGGGCTTGACGACGGGAGGATCAGGTAGCTCCGGGGCCACGACAACCGGGGGCTCAACGGGCAGCGTGTTGTTGCCACCAGGCAGTCCAGGAGTAGGGGTGGCGGCTGGAGGCGGAGGTGCAGGAATGCCAGCAGTGGGAGTGACGACTGGGTCTTCGTTGTCATCATCATCATCATCCCCTCCGTGGCCAGGCTTTCCAGGCTTCCCGGGCTTGCCAGGACCGCCAGGGTGGTGACCATAGCCGGGGTGGCCATGGCCGGGATATTCACAGTCGGGGGTACCATCTGTCCCTCGCTTGCAAGGGACGGTACGGGCAGCGTGTGTACCACCACCATCACGGGCGAGTTGGTGGTTGTTGTCGAGACCGCGCCTTGCCAGGTGGCCAGCCTCAGCTGCGCCGAGGAGGGCAAGGGCGAAAGTGACGACGAATGAGGACTTCATGTTGTGTTTGTTGGTTTGTTGGGCTTCTTGAGCTTTTTTTGATGGGCTGTTGCAAATCAAGTGCAGGCAAAAATCGATGTGAATGGTATAGTACAAACTGTGACCTGCACAGGAAGGGAAGTTCGTGATGAACTGGGGAAAGGGAAGTTGAGAGAGGAAAGGCTTGCTTGGAACTGTGTTGACTGAATTGGATGGAAAGAAAAGTGCTGTTGGTTCGAATCACTTCATCTTCTTATAGAGAATCTCCAGCGTTGATCTGGAGCCTCTGATGCATTCTGATCCTGTTGGAATCTTACATCACCTACTCTTGGTTCGCAGAAGTGATGCGCAATGATTACACCGGACTGCAGTGAAGGAATAGAGTAGCGACAGGGCTTACCCCTGGCTTGTTCTATCAAAGCAATGATCAGAGCCTCATACGTATGTAAGCATGTAGATCAGATTACAGATTACTACAGCCCATCTGCTCGAAACAATCGCACGTGGGCCGTGCGACTCGATATACAACCCTGTGCAAAAGGAAAAGGTGCACATCATCTTCCTTCGATAATCTTTACCTTGTCTCGAAGCAACTAATCACTGCTGATAACAGCGTGCATGTTCGTCCAGGGGGGCCCTCGCTTCGCTGATTCCGGATACCGCGCCAAGCCCGATCCTTCGAGATCCTATTGCAACACCATCCACCAACGGAATTGCGCTACTATGTATGCAACCCGTGGAGCCCGTGGATCCTTCTCGGTTTCACTCCGTCACGGTTCTTCATCCATCGCGCGGACAATCCTGCTCTTATTTAATTAGGAAGGCAGTTGGAGCAGGGTGATCAACGTCATGGCTGGTTCATCCAAGCTGCTTTTGGCCGAGTATCTGCCTAGAGAGATCGACTGCAGGGACCCGAAAAACTACCTTAGGTATGTTTCATGAGGGAAGCTTAGCATAAGTCATACGCGTAAGTGTCCGTATTGCGTGCTGTGACCAGTCTTGAGTCCAGATCTTGATTGTTCGCACGTCGCAGGGCCTTTCGTCATCAGGATGCGCTCGCTTCAGTAACGAGCGACCTCAATCCTACGCGATAGAGACACCCATGCCTGGAAAACTAGCTGCGTCACTTTACACTAAGTCCAAGTGCCGACTCTGTATGTATCTTTCGGGACCGAGAGGACAGTCCAAGGCTTGCCACTTCGGAGTGGTCGAAGCCGTAGCAGGGCCATGGTCCCACGTGCATGACGTTATTCGCGTGGTTGGATTGCAAGAATCTCGCCATGTCGGGGATGCCATGAGCCCGGACAAAAAGTGATGCAACATCTCCTGGAGCTCGCAGGTTTCATGAGTAAGATTTCTGAATCGAGCATGGTGTATTGAAGATAGTTGCGGCTTCTTTTTAAGGTTCATGAGGCGTAGCACGATAGTCTTTTGGGGGCGATCGCCAAGCTACCTTACTTGAGTCCTAGATCTCAGCCATGGACCCTAACCCTTATCGCCACGAAAGGTAACGATAAGATGCTCCTTCATGTCGCATCACGGCGGCTTTGCCTCAAGCCTGCCGCATCAGCACCACAGCTTTGGTTGCGCAAAACCACAACCCCGATTCCAGGATGGCGCCCATCGAGCCAGTAGACCACGATGGTCTTGAGCGTACGTACATGGCTCGATTCATTCCCTCCTTCCTCCGCATGGTACTGACCAGCATCCAGGCAAGCTCAAAGACATCATCCAAGACCTCTACCAAGTAATGGTCCAAGTCTCCGCCTACGACGCAATGGGCCGCCCCTCACGCGACGTCCTCCAAACCGAACTCACAACCCTCTCCTCCTCCCTCAAAGAACTCCACGACGTCTCCTCCGTCGAGACCCTCCCCGAGATTCCACCGGAACTCATCGGCTACGTCGAAAACGGTCGCAACCCGGACATCTATACCCGAGAGTTCGTCGAGACGGTGCGCAGGGGAAACCAGTTGGTCGCGGGAAAGGAAAATGCTTTTGCGGCGTTTAGGGATGTGCTTGCGGGGGAGATGGAGAGGGCGATGCCGGAGTTGAGGGAGGATGTTGGGAGGGTTTTGGAGGCTACCGGGGGAAGGGAACCGACGCAGAATGGCACGTCTTCGGAGGAGACGAAGACTTAGCCGAAGGTCCATTGAGCGGCATTCATACAGGGGGAAGTATGGCGTTTCGGATGATTTGAGCCCAAAGAGCCAAGGGCAGATACGGAGTTTTTGATACCAAAATGAACATTGGCTCGATCTTGACCATGTAGTATTGCTGAAACTCGATGTGATAACCAATCCCATCTAGGTCACGGCGGAACGTCAGTCAAACAAGAGTACACGTAACGGTCTATCAATTCCCTCATGTCTAGAACAGGCAATATCAAGAACGCCTTGCCGGATGTGCTGTCCGGATATGTGCAAAACGACTAAATCTGCTTGTGCGCGATTCCCACGGGTATAGTAACGACACAGTGCTGCTTGCAAAGGGTCTATCCCACGGAGGACGACCGGGCGCTTCTCCCGCGCCGCAGCCGCCTCATGCACATGTACACAATGATTCCCACCACTGCCCCGAACGCCACGAGCGCCGGTGGGAGGAGAACAACAGCAGCCATGAACCATACGCCGTACTGGCGAACCTTATCCACCAGCAGAGTCCTGGCCTCGTCACGCTGGGCCATGTAGTCTCGCGCCTTGGCGCCTCCGTTGTGTGCCGCCTTTTCGTCGTCATCGTAGGCGTCTGTCCATTCGTGATCTTCTCCGTCGTGGGCCTCATACTCAGAGGACTCTGCTGAATCCCCATGTCAGAAGCCGAATCCTCCACGCTGAGGACGACCACCGTCAAAGTTGAAGGATGCGCCGCCAGGGAATCCACCGCCGCCACCGCCGGGAAAGCCACGGGCACCTCCAGGGAAGCCACCTCCTTGCCTGAAGCCGCCGCCACCGCCGCCTCCGCCCATCATGTTGAAGAGGATTTCGGGGTCAATGCCGCCCATGCCTCCACCCATACCTCCCATTCCGCCGCCGCCGAACATGTCCGAAGGATCGAGCAGATCTTCACCACTGTCATAGCTTGCCTTCTTCCTACACAGGTTGTCAGTGTCTTGCATCGATTCACCGAAAATGTAACTTACTGAGGGTCGCTCAAGGTTTCGTAGGCTTCTGACAGGTCCTTGAACTTAGCTTCGGCCTCATCATCGCCAGGGTTCTTGTCAGGGTGGAGCTTGACAGCAAGCTTGCGATACGCCCTCTTTACTTGATCAGGGTTGCAGTCCTTCTCAAGACCCATGATCTTGTAGTAGTCCTTCCGTTGGGCCTTCTTGACCTCGAGCTCAGCGTTGCGAATTTCCTTTTGCACTGTGCGGTCCTCGGGATCGAGCTCTGCAATTTCCTTCCACTCCTTGACGGCATCTTCCCAGCGTCCAGACTGACCGAGCGCATTGGCCTTTGTCTTCCTGGCCTTGGTGTAGTTGGGATCAAGACTGTATGCCTTCTCAGCATCTGCGATGGCCTCATCCCACTGCTTCAGCTTGATCTTGCACTGAGCTCGGTTTTGCAAGAGCTTGGCGTTCATGTTGCGGTTAGCGGGGTCAACTTCGAGCGCATCGGTGTACTTCTGGATCGCGGCTTGGTGACGACCAGCCTTGAACTCTGTGTTGCCTTCGACCTTCATGCGATCCAGCTTCTGGACAATCTTCAGCCATTTGATGGCGTCGCGGAAGTCGGGATCGCAGCTGCAGGCCATACGGAAAGACTGGATGGCTTTCTCATTTTCTCCCTGACCGTAGAGCACGCGACCACGGAGCACAAGCGCCTCAGGATCCTGGCTGTTCCTACGCAGAAGCGACATGGCGATGTTCTGTGCCTCGCCCAGAGCGTTCTCCTTGCCCATCTTGATGTAAGCCTCACCCCTCATCAACTGCCACTTGCGCGGCTTGCTAACCCCAGGCCCAAGTCCACGCTCAGCCTGGTCCAGTGCATAGAGCACCATAGAGGCAGAGCCGCGCTCAAGAGCGTCCTTGGCGGAGTTAACGTGCTGCAGCATCTCCTTAGAAGCCATGACGTCCTTAGCTGATGGCTCGGGGTGAATACGGCCAAAGGTCAGAACGGCTTCCTCGGGGCGGCCAAGTCCAGTGTAGATTCGTGCCAACCGAAGCAGCACCTTCGCGTTCTGCGGGTCGAGATCTGCTGCTTTACTGCAATCCTCAAGTGCTGACTCATATTGGCCATTGGACATGTGAGCAGCTGCTCGGTTGCTCAAGAAAGTTGGAGAATCGGGGAAGAGGTCGACAGCTGCACTCGGGTATTAGTCATTGTGGCCACAAACGTATATATGTGCACCGAAGCGTGTACCTTTGCTGTATTGCTCGATGGCCTTTGTGTAATTCTTCTCTTTGAAGAAGCGGTTGCCGGCCGCTTTGTACGCCTCTGCTTCATCGGCAGGCGTGGGCTGTGGACTCGACGGGTTCGACTTGTGTGGCGGGGGTGCAGGAGCAGCCTCCTCCTGGTCGTGAGTGGTGCCGTTGGGGATTGGGACGGCAAAGTTTGTCTGAGCAGACGCAGCCGGCGGAGGTGTCGAGGTGCCGTTGCTGGCCCCATTGCTGGCCGGGGGCTCTTGGTCGATGTCCATTGAATTGCGACCACTCATGGCTGACTGTGATAAGGCCGAGAAACGCTTGCGTTCCTCGGGCGGTAAATTTAGTGGATGAGTATTCGGGTCGATCTTGCTCGAATCGTTCTTCTTTCGCCGTGAAGAAGACGAGGAGTACCCAGGTTCGGTGGAGTGGCGCGAAGCCCGGGAGGGCCTGGAGTGCTTCGGCGGACTGTCAATGTAAGATGACGGTCGGGACGGTTTCTTCGGTGACCGGGATGATGATTTTGAGGGTGAAGTTGGCTCAGACCGGGTAGCGTGGTGAGGGTCCTCTATGTCCTCTGTGCCGTCGAGATCTGAGGCGTGCTGGTGTTTCTTGGAGGAGGATTTCTTGCTGCCTCCAAAGAACTTCATTGGGAAAGTCGACACTGCGGGTCGAGGCCAAAAAGTGCCACTTTTGGGAGGGAGGGCTGCTGTCCCGCCACAAGGTTATGCCCCGAAAAATGCGAGCGACTCGCTAGGCGGATCGATGTCGGAGGCGGTACCTTAATAAAGGGGCGAGCACGTAGTGGGCGACCGAAGAGCTGATGGCACGGAGCGAAGGCCTGAAGCACGAGGACGGGAACTTTACTCAAAAAAGATGCACAAATGTGACGAGGCTGAAGAGGAAGTTGAGATGAGGAAAGTAGAAACGACTGAACCTGGTCGATGACTCGGATCAAATGTGCCAGCACAGCACAGCACAAACGAAACAGGCATTCGTTCATCAGCTGCTGCACAAGTGTCGTCAGGCTCCAGTCGGGTTGGGGGCTGGTACTTCGGGTCTTAGCAGGCCAGCCTCTACTTATTGCTGTGCAAAGCCTTGCGAGCCGTGTACCTGTCCTCTGGATATTACGGATTCGAAATGTCCTCCCCAAGATTACTTATGGACCTACAGTGGACGATCCCGCCAGTTTCTTCAACACACAGCTCAGGCTAGCGAGGGACTACCCCTGTTTAGGGACACGCTCAGGCCTCAGGGCGAACCAGAGTTCCGGGGACCGGGCCGCTGCACGCCAGTGACACCTTGGGGTTTGGTGGCGGATCACAGCGACGTGCCCCTCCAATGGCTGGATTGTTCATCTATTTGTTGTGCATCTGAAGTTGTTGTTGCCTAATTTGATACGCTGAAGGTTGAGGCCAATGAAGTCGATCATTTGGTGCTGCGGCTACAGACAACGAATGGATGGTCTCGTGGCTATGTCACAGGCTGCCAGGGGTGTGCCATGAACTAAGCTGGAGAATAATGAATGCGAATGATTTACTAATGCCATTCCCTTGCAAAGACTTCACTTTCATGACTAAGGGCCATTTTATGAAACTGAAGCCCGCTTCTCGCGTACAAATTTCCGTATTATCAAACGGCCATCCGGTGAAAGAGCTCAAATTCGACATGGGGAAGAAGCCTTGTATCGAGGGATATGCAACTAACCAGCCCACTTTCTAGAAGGTTCAGTGGGGCGCGGCAGGGTTGCCGCGTTGACAGATGATTGCCGCAGCGGGACGGTGCATGCGGCTAACCTGCAGCATCCCGACCCAAAGTAAGAGATATGACGATGATGCTTTGTGCGACGTTCAGATGTGATCACCAGGCAAAATGCCATCTAGAAGCGCTTGTATCTAAAGATATTGAGTTCAAGTCTGAGTATAATTGTGTGTGAGTATTTACGGGCTTGTGATCGTTCATCCTTTTAAAATTAACTTGTTCGCTCCAAACGCCAACCTATCCAAACCCTGTCAGCTTTACCAAAGCCCCAGCCAATCAATACAATTTATATGCCAAGAACAACCTGGTGCCAACCAAAAGCTTAGCGCTCTGAATTCTCCTGCGAATTCCCCTCTGAGCCAGCATTCGATCCCATGACCGAGTTGACGAAATCCTGGTACTTGAACACCTCACCACGCTTCGACCCTAGCTGCGCATTCATGTTGCGATTGAACGCTCTTCTGCCTGTGAAACCCTCCATCACTTTGTCCACCTCAGAAGCTGTAAGCGCACGTTGACCCGGCTCAGGTGCTGTATTGAGTAGTGCGTCGCGCAGCTCAGCGACGTCGACTTGGCCACTGTCATCGTCGTCGAAAGCTGAAAAGGCGGACAGGAGTTCGGCACTCGGGGACAGAGCAGCCAAGGCTTCTGCCAGGGAGTTGAGGAAAGCCGGCATCGCAATCGTCTGTGGTGAAGATGGCGGAAAAAATCGCGAAACGTCGGAATGTCCCGAGGGCAATCCTGCATTCAATATGTTAGTAACTTGATCTGCTGAAGTATGTTGCAGAACGACTTACCGAGTTGGTTGAGCATATCTGCCACATCATCGCGGTTCACAACACCGTCGCAATCCCGATCGAGAATCTGGAAGCCATCCCGAAGCGAGGTCACCTGGGAGGGCTGCAGTTGCGATAGTGCATTGCCATTCCCCAATGCCGGTTTGGCGGTCGTCGTCCTCATCGTTGGTGGTCTTTGAGGTGAAGCCGCGGCTTCTCTGGCAGGAGTGTGTTCTCGTTCTCGTGGGCTTGTTGGCGTCCTCGGCTCGGGCGCAAATCTTGATGGTGCTCCGTGCAATGGTACCGTCTTGGTTGGAGATCCGGTCGGCGTCGTGTATCGTAATGGAGAAGGCGATGCCGGAGATTCAGCACGTCGGAAAGGTGAGCTTCTAACTGCAGGTGGAGAGCCGTAGCCCAGCGGAGAGGGTTTGTATGCGACCGGCGCTGACTGGCATGTGGTGTTAGCAGGCGTGTTGCAGAGAAGTGGGCTCCTGCGCTATTACCATTGTTTGAACGATGGAGCAGTAAATGCTGGCCGAGCAACGGTATGACGTAGTGTTGGTGATGCCAAATGTCGCACAAGAATGTCTTGATCTGTGGAGAAAAAGTAAGGACGTAAGTATCGGAGTTCGCAACCGTGTCTGACCTGGCGATATCTGAGCTGGGTGCAGTCGTGAATAGTCTGGCGGTGACGAGGCGTCTGGTCGAATGTAAACAAATCGGGAGCCCGCACCCAGCGACGGGATGGAGGGGTGCGCCGTGGCTGATAAAGCTCGCTGTGGCTTGTGCTTGACATAAAGCTCCTCTTGCACCGTTGCAGCCACATAGCAGGGAACCAGGGGATCGTATCGGGCCTAGACCGAGGCGCTAAGAGGTCCCCTGAAGCAGTCCCCGTTCGCAGGGCTCAATCGTCGCTGCCATTGGCTCGTGCCCCTCATGGCAAGTCGTGGGCGTCAAGGGGGCTTCCGCGTGGGCGGCCGCAGGGGAAGATCAAACCGCTAAGACCACTAAGACCTCCCGGTAGAGGCAGAGCCTCGCATTGGCTTCGTCCTCACACCACTGCACCACCCATCTCCGTATCAGCCAATTGGCGTCAGGATCACCCACGCGAAACGACACAGCGACACAGTCACCCCTTGGATGGAGGGTGCTGGCACGTCAAAACACCAGGAGATCATATTGCGCGGGTGAAGCGGATGTTGTCTCATAGACTTGCTACGATGCTTTCACGGGTCTTATTCTTGTACCTATCTCAATCCCACTGTTTCGACGTTCTCAAACCCCGCCAAAACCCATCGACGCTACCAACGCCGCCACTTTGAGCGGTGTAGACCTGCATACCATCCAACATCTCTGTGCACCCCTTTTTTCCGGGGTCCAAGACAGACCAACGGCCAGCATTGATAGCACTTACTCCGATACCCAGGCCGGCGCGATTCTCAAAACGAACACCTTGACCGAAGCGAAAAGCGACGTTGCCTTCATCCATGGGCTTTTCCTAGCCGCGGTGGGGAAGACACAGCTTTCCAACGGCCACCTCCAACGTCTCGCAGGATCGACAACGCCCCCGCCATGGCGAGCGCAACAAGCTTTGCGTCAATGTCGCGAAGCAACGGCGCAAACGGACATGCCAATGGCTCATATCCCAATCGTCGCACATCCTTAGCAAGCTTTCCTTCCTCCCGTTCAGCCTCCGAGATGTCACAGAGCTCACGGCGGCCATCAAGGTCGCCCCAGCCGCCGTTTGCCGACTCTGACCGTACCTCCGATCCGAGCTCGAAGTCCAAGAGCGATTCCGTTGCTCTGTCGTCACAGCACTCGTCATTATCAGCATTACATTCCATGAAACCTCTGCCACAGGCATCTCGAAAGATTCGCTCGCAGTATCCGAGAGGAGCCACAGAGAATCATGTCGAGTACATCCTGGTCGCCTCGTTCGATATCGACCGAGGTCCAGTCATGGAGCACCAGCATCCAGTCGCAATCACTGGAGATGAGAATATGCTGGCCGAGCTGATGCTTCCGGACCAGGCCCACGCCAGAAACCAAGATTGGACAATGTTCTTCTTACACAAGGAGCAAAGTCCAGAGGAGGAAGACGAGGAGCGAGCAGCAAGGCAAAGAAGACGGAGAAGGCGACGGAGGAGGCAAGCAAAGGCGGCGGGTATCGAGTTGGAAGAAGATGACGAAGAGGAGGACGATGAAGATGACTACGATTACGACGAAGATGAAGACGAAGAGTTTGATGACGAATCCACGGACAGCGAACCAGAAGGCGGAGAGGGACCACCACTGATATATGTCCTGAATCTGGTGAACACGAAACACGACAAGACCGTCAAGCGTGGAGCGGTGGTGAAGGCAATGGCCATTTGCACCCGTCATCCTTTCTTACACATTTATAAGGTACGGCGCCTTGTCAGAATCATGTGAATATCCATATAAACTAACAGATATAGCCTCTGTTGTTGCTGGCACTCGAAGAATACTTCAAATCACCTGTACCAGAAACACTTTCGCTTCTTTACGACGCTGTCAATGCCATGGACTTGTCACTTATGCCCCGACTCAGCCTGCTTGAGCGTCACCTTCTACAGGCCAGCGAGAACAAAGATCTTTTCGTAGAGAAGTTCGAGAAGATGATACAAATGCGGATAGCGGAGGATGCAGCCGATGGTGTTATTGAAGCGCCCATCTCACGGACCGGCACGAAAGCTCACGTTGAAGGTGGCAGTGGTCAGTCAGCATATGCTGTTCCGCGAGACACGCACGAATTTGAGAGCAAAGTCATGTACAAAGGCATCCCGATCCCGATCAAAGTTCCGACAGCAGTCATGCCGGAAACAGTTGGAGACTTCTCCCTCATCAAGCTTATTCAGAACTTCTCAGAAACACACGCCAAGTCACCGCAGCCATTCTCGCTTCACCCACATCTCACAACTAATGGCGTCAACACCCATCCGATCATTGTCCTTGTCAATGGACTCTTGACTCAGAAGAGGGTGATCTTCCTCGGACACAATATGCCTTCTGGAGAAGTGGCAGAAGCCGTTCTTGCAGCATGCGCCTTGGCGTCAGGTGGTATTCTGCGTGGCTTCACTCGGCACGCATTCCCGTACACGGACCTGACGAAGATCGACGACTTACTCAACGTTCCCGGTTTCATCGCTGGTGTCACCAATCCGACATTTGAGCATCATCCAGAATGGTGGGACGTTCTTTGTGACCTCCCGAGCGGTCGCATCAAGATCAGTAGCAAGATAGACGCCGCTTCGCCGACTGAGGGGCTCACATACTTCCAACAACAGAACCCAACCTTCGCCAATATAGCGGCCGGCACCACGAACAACAGCCAAGATCTGACCGGCGACAACGTTTTTATGGCAGATGTGCTCCGCAGTATCGCAGCTCGCCATGGTGAACGCGTGATCAGGGCGAAATGGCGCGATTGGGTCCTGAAGTTCACCAGAATCTCTGCACAATTTGAGGAAAGTGTCTATGGAGCAAGTGCCTTGTATATTGGTAGTGACGACCAGGAGGCAATGCTGCCCGGAGCCAGTGGTCATGGCTACGTATGGTCAGACGACATGGCGAAGCATAAGGAGCTCGCCGGGAACGTGACTAGAATCGAGGGCTGGCGCAACACACGGAGCTACTACAGCTATATTCAGGTACGGCCACTTCTGTCGCACCCGTCCGCGACACAACACTAACCAGCGAGTAGGATCTCGCCCAGCTGTACAATGTACGGCCCCTCAAAGGTCTTGACCTCGAGCACATGCACGACCGTCTTCGCTTACAGCGCCTGTCACCTGCCCAGAGTCGGGATATCTATGTGACATTCCACAAGCACATCCGTTCGTACGATGAGATCTGCCTTCTCCTGAGCGTCGCACCCGAATCACACGCAGGACTCTTTTACATAGCACTCGGTCTCTTCCACAGGGACAAAGACGTGCGCACTCTCACAGCAGAGCTGCTTGATCGCATCGGCGACCACGAAGCCGGGCAGCATTGGTGGAAGGGCCTGAGCAGGTTCGAGAAGTTGGCATATATGAGGATCAAGCGGGACCTGGAGGCAGAGCAGGTGGCGAACCAACAGTTCCAAGATCGACTGGTGCAAGGAGCTGAGAAGCGCATCAGCTGAGATTTTGGTGAAGGGAGTTTTTAGACGGAGGCGGATCGCAGTGCTTTGCGGGTATTATCGGATGTCTCTTATTCCATATGGGTCAGGCGTTCTCGTTCCACCATCTTCATTATGGGCTGGTTGTTATTGTTTTCTTTGGGAGGACCTTATTTCGGGACATCATTTGTGCTTTTCGAACGACTGATGATGTTAATTGGGGACAGATGGGACATAACATCATTTCGTACTGTTACGCATATGAATGAAGAAGCTTACTCGGTTACCGTTAGGAGTAACGAGGTACATTATGGAAATCTCAGCTAAGGACCTTGCGGTAGTGTCCTGCCGCCTTTGTAACAATCCGTGTATTCATGCCAGAGCCAGCTCGTCGGATTCCAGTGAGGCTCACGTCCCGGATAGCACGGCTCGGCTACGGTGGTATTGGCTGTCAGACTGTCTGTTGGCTGCAGGGAACTTTTGCCTATTTGCATCTGATCTACTATAAAGGTTCTGACGCTGGTCGTTACTTAATGCCACAGCCGCTTCGCAATTCAACGACATCATCATCACCCTCGGTCAATTCTTCGCACAAAGCCATTATACTGACTTCGGCTGCGGCATATCGAGCATCGCGATTAGCCTTTTTTGTCCTTTCAGTGGACTCGCCAATCAGGCTTCAATTTCATCGCTCTCAGCGGAGGAGAGATAGTTTGCTAAAGGCTAACAAGAAGAGCCTAGCTACAATGGATGGGTTCGAGTCCAAATTGGCCGAAGCAACGAGCTTGGTGAAAGGGATTTGCTGGGTGCTGTCGCTGTGGTTATTGATAACAAGGGTGAGATACAATGCTACCTTCCTAGAGTCTCAAGACATGTGAGGTCACAAAAGAAGCACGTCTGATTCATGCTATGGGAGACGAGCAGGAGAGTTCTTATACCGGCATACTGCTGGACACCAATTCCTTGATCCCGATTCGCCTCCATTAGATCCTGATTGCACACTCTTACTTACATCTGCCGGCAAGTTCATTACCAATATCGCAGCCTTGCAATTAGTCGAACGCGAAAATTTGACGCTGGACGAGCCAATCAGCAATTACAATCCTGAGATTAAGAAATGCTTGCTTATTGAGGAAGTTAATCAACGAGTCCCATTACGCCCCCCGGCACGTGAGATTACGTTGCGTCACTTACTCATGAACACGAGTGGTATGGGCAACCCAGAGACAAATCAAGAACGCTTCGGTAACGAGGATCGAGCACCGCCTATGGATTTTCCGGACGACGCCCATCCATTGGTCAAGAATATGTTCACGCACTTGGATTTTGAGCCCGGCGAGGGATTTGAGCACGGACGGAGTATCTACTGTGTGCAGCTCCTTGTCGAGCGACTCGGCGATAAAGATCGCTCCACCCAGTACGTCGACGAGCATATCTTCGGCGCGCTTGGTATGACCGCCTCAACTTATCGGCCAGCTCTGGAGCCACATGTCTGGAACCGGCGGTTACAGATGGTCGAGCGCAAGACGGACGCTTCTGGGACGAATAGAAATAGCCGAGACTCCCTGGTTGCCCGCGACGAAGAAACATACGGCCTCACCTGCAGCATTTCTGATCTAGCACTGCTCTTCAGCGATCTCATGTCGCCGACTTGCAAGCTCCTGCAGCGCCAAGAACACCGCGACTTATTCTTCAAACCTCAATTGACTCGCGACAGCCTTGCACACCAGTCACTACTAGCTGAAACCACAGACTACGGCTTCCTACTACCCCTCTAACAGGGTGTATCACACAAGGTGTCTTGGGCGTTGACACCGCCCCCGGCTGGGAATTGGACCGCTGCGGGAGTCATTGTGGAAGAAGACAACACCCTCCCGGGCACCGGGATACCTAAAGGCTCTGTCTCGTTTGAGGGGAAGCCCAACATTATCTGGATCATGAATCGCGACAAGGGGCGCATGATGTTATTTGGTACCCAGCTGCTTCCTGGTTATGATGTGGAAGCACATAATCTTGCAGTTCACTTCATGTATGATTCTTGGAGAACGTTTTGCTGATTGGAAAAACGGATGCGGAACCAGAATATGCTTCACTACCCATAGGACAACAATCAAGACAAGGGGAGAGTTCACCCAAGTTTGAGCCAAGGTGGTCAAATATGCCCTAGAGGACTTTCAGCTAGCAGAACCGAGCTTAGAAACAATTCCTCAGAACATCTTCTCCACGAGTAGGATCCCCTCAGCCTCGACCTTGACTCGTATGGCGTTGCAAACCTCGCGTGTATAAGGGGCAAGAATCCCAGGCTGGTTCAAGGGCGCAAACCCGTCGAGGAGAAGCTGAGTGGCAATGCCGCATGTGATTCCCACGCCTTTGGACATGGCTGTGTAGCCATCGGGATCCCCAAAGAGCTCTAAAGTTGAAGTGATGGTGTTCTGTGATATGGTTGCGAATATGTTAGCTGAAAGTTCAAGTTGCGCATGATTAGGAAGCATGGGAGGTGTAGACCTTGGAACCATCTTTCCACTCCACAACAAATTTGTGCTGAAGCATAACCAAGTCTCGATCGCCTGGCTGTAGGCTGCAAAGACGTTCGAGCTGCGCCGACAGAGTGTCAATCAAAGTACTGTGAAGTACAGCTGGCTGTTCGTCAGAGAAAATCCCTATCCACCGGAGACCATCCAGGATACGAGTGCGCTCCTCTTCGGATACGAACTGGCACCGCTCATCGACTTTCTTGACCAGGTCCTCCTCAGCAGAGGATTCAGTGCCGGTGGCCTTTTGCTGAATCTCAGCCCATGTGTATCCATGCGATGTTGATAGCCAGGATTTAGGCTCTTGATCGAGCCAGCCGAGATCGATGAGAGCCCTGACGAGTGGGGGATTGTTCTTGTAACGAAGAGAGCCGCGAATCACTGTATGGGCTTCCGGAATCTGGTAAGCTTCACGAAACGGCACTGAGTCTCTATTAGGGTAGGCGACAAAGGAGTATCCGTCCATGACGTGATAGGGCTTTGCCTGGCCCATTAAGTCGGTGTTGGTAATTGTGACCACTTTGCCATCCTGAAGGAAGCTGGCTGAGTTCTGCTGAGACAAAAGTGCGCCACGGGGTGACCAGGAGAACTAAATTATAGCGGTCAATAAAATTTCTTGCAACATGAGCTGTATGGTCAGTCACGAACCTTGAATCTGAGCGGATTGTTGGCTGCTTCAGGAGCGACAAGGCCACCACAGTAGGAGTAAAACTCTCTGACCTGCGAGACTCGCTATTAGTTATGGCACAAGACAGAGTAGACAAAGCGAGAGATCATCAAGCCCACCTTGCCACCCTTGTCGTGAATTTCATTGATCGTCTTGATAGCATAAAGGTGGTCGATTCCAGGATCCATGCCAACTTCATTCAGGACAACGATTCCAGCCTTCTTCGCCTCTTCGTCAAGCTCGCGCATCGCAGGCGAGACGTAGCTTGTTGTTACGACGTTCGTTTTACCCTTGACTGCGGACCGTATCACGTCAGCATGATGAATGAACGGCACCAGGGAGATGACAAGGTCGTTCTGCGCAATGTGGGCGTCGAGCCCAGGGGATGTGACGTCCAGGGCAATTGCCTTCGTATTGGGTCGTGCATCAGCCACCTTCTCGGCGGTCGCAACAGTACGACAGCCTATAACAACAAGGTCAAAGGAACGTTCTTTATCCAACCATCTGGAATTATGTAAGTCAGGTTGTGATACCTACGTACCGATTGTAAGCATGTTCTCACCATCTCGGAGGAGGTAGTCGACGCATGGCTTTGCCACAGCACCGCTGCCAAGGACCAGAATATTCTTTCGCGGCATCCTTGAAGATGGGATTGATGCAATCAATTAAGACGGTTGATAGATCGAAATGAATTTGATGCTGCGGAGATGGTGGTTGGTGATTGCACTGTCACTAAATCGAGAAGACGGTGGTTGAGTCACACCGGGGAGCGTGAAGCCTTAATGATGAGCGCCGGGATCGGCGACTTGATGCAGAGAACAGGAGGCCACCCGGCCTTATCAAAGATAGTTGAAGCACCGGAAACTCTCCGTGAAATGTATACCACTTTACTCAGATAAGTATCGTTGTCTTCTTGCTTGAACCTGCTGCGCGTGAATAACGATCAGTGCAATGCGCTTCCCAGAGCCGATCAAAGCCAATGTCCCGAGCCATTGGAGGATGGAGAACGATATTGAATCCTGCTCTAGCTAGACATCTGAAGAACTAGTAGGAGGCAAGATTTACCGTAAAAAGTGTACGAAAGTTGAGACTTCCACAGCAATGCTGATAGCGCCAGAGGTAAGCTGAACATATGTCACAACTTTTCATGTCAAAATTCGTAAAGCTATTATACTTGTGCTGTCTATTTCCCGTGCTCTTTATCAGTATAACGTTATATAAGGTGCCCGTGCACTGCCGATTGCTAGCATAGATACGACCTTGTCGAGTTACATCTATTCCATACCAACATGAGGGACTGATATGCTGAGATTTCAACTTTTACCACTGGAAGTTTTCATATAAAAACACCATTCCAAGTTCTTTACCCAGGAAGTAGAATCAAGACAACCTATAACTGACAAAAATTTTAAGTTTGATCGCCATTCTCACCGCGGACGTGTGTAGCTAATCCCTGGTAATAACGAGAAGATTTGAGTCTAATCCCCGAACTAAACAACACGGCTTGAGACCTTATCCTAATCACCACTATCGGTGCCTCACACGTTCAAGTATATCTAATAAACCAATCCTAGTCATCCTTGTTGGTCTATTGTGAATTCCAATACTCTGCACTGCACTAGTGTCGACAGAAACCAATATTGCTGCGGCACAGCCACAAGGCGTTCGGTAGGGCAGACTTATAAAGAGCAAGTAAGCGCGAGCCATTGCTAACCCCGCAACCATTTCTTGACCTTCCGATATTAAAGAATCGTGAAAGCCGGCGTTCGAAGTCGGGTTCCCAACCCAATACTGAATCGACTCGTGCAGCGCCAAGCCATTTCTCTCCAAATCATTCCCAAGCAATCACCCAACAACAGCAAAACAAATCATGGGTCTCTTCTCGAGCAAAAAGAAAAGTCCCGAAAACCAATTGGCTACAGAGCCGAAAAAGCCATCCTTATTCGAGCGCTACAGGAATGGCCAACCCGGCGAGACGCCGAAGCACACAAACAAAGCTCAAGGCCCGACATTGGCTGAAGAGACCAAGCGCGACGACATCAAATTAGCACACGAGCACACAGACCTAGATCTTTCAAAGAGATCAAATCAATTAGAAGATACGCCAGCACCTTTGGGCGAAGGCTTTGGGGTGGCTTCAGCGCCGCCGAGGAGCAAAGGCCTTGGCAAGTCCACTGTGCCGGGAGGGACAGGTCTGATGGGCTACCTATCGCGTTGAGTTCTCGCTCTATACCTCTGGACCCAGCTTGGATGATGGTCATTTGCGATTTTCTTAGTTCAGATATAGCTACTAGTATTGGGCTTGTCTTCTTCATTTCTTCCCCTGGAGTTGTCGCACACAAGTCAGAGTTCTAGTGCTAGCGGAGCAATATCGGAAACCAACAGAGCCTATCATGTTTCCTTCAGGATGCTGCCATTGAATCAAATGTCGCGACAAGAAAGGTTGTTGAGCAGCATTGACAGCCGAGCATCGAAGGCTGGCCGCTACATCACCGAGTGCACCATCTACCACGAGAGTCATACATGGCAGCTCAGGCCGTCCCGGGCTGTTCATAGAGGGGGCAGCCTGAGCTGTAGCTACTTGAAGCTGAGCAGAAGCCTGAGGTGAGCCAGTACCTGAGCAGGGTGATCACCCTGAGCTACAGGGTCAAGGAATTCTTTGAAGCTTGGCCAGGCCCAGATGATGTGGTATGGCTTCGTAACTTGCCCAGGGCCTTGATGAGTAGCGCCTAGTCATATCTCGAGAAGTCAAAAAGTTGTCAATCTCAAGCTGTGATTTACAGTTATGCAGACACCCACAAGCAGCATTCGACGGCCACTTTGCTCCTCGGCAAGAATGTGACGCTATATGCAGTCTTGCCTCGCATCAACTCCATTGCCAGAGTCCTAGAAATGTTCCTCAGCGAAGCATCGAGACCACGTATGGCTAGTATTTGATCTCCATCTCTGAGGCCAGCTCCGGCAGCTCGTGACGAACTCGACAGGTTTGTTACTTGCCCTGTCGTCAAGGACGTGATATCGAAGCCAAGCTCAAATCTGGGACACCATGTTCGTTGCATTTCAAGGCCTATGCCCAAAGGATCCCCCTCTTCTGGCCTCACCACTCCACCTTCAATCATATATCTATATTCCGCGTCTGCTTCACCGGGAGGCAAAAATCCAGCCTCAAGGAGCTCTATCCACCGCGAAGCGTCGTGGCGGTAGTTGTTGGCTCTTAGGTGGGCAAATTCTCGCACAGCGTCATCCAGGCTTTTTGTGCCATTCGTATGCTGCTGAATCATGGCGCTCAAGCGTAGGAAGTAGATGAAGCCTCTTTGATAAGGCATGATCTGGGCTAGAAAGTCCTGCCAGAAGTGATCTTGTGCCTTCCTATTGGACCAGTGGATATGGGGATTTGTGAAGTAGGCGATCGAAATCTCATTGAGTTCCCGGACAGCAGCTGTTTCGTTCACATAGTTCCACCGGGCCAGAAGAAGCCAAGTGTAAAAGGAGGCAACGCCTATCAGCACCAGTCAGCTACAGCCACGCGATACTGGGATAACTTGTTTACCTTCGGTAAACCAAGGCACGTTATCCAACACATGACGCGCAGAGAGCTCTGTCATCATCGGCCAGTTGTGGATTATCTCATGGGCCATTATGGGAAATAGATCAGCCAATGCTGCATTCCCCGCGGCATCATACTCGACTATCGAGGCTTGAACGAAAGCTGTACCCCCACAACCATGCTTGACAAAACCTCGGCGCAGTGAAAGAGTGTACTGCCTGACTGGTTTTCCGAAGAGTGCACCAAGTTGAGTGTAAAGCTCCTCGCCCAACCGGCATAGCTCAACTGCATCGAAAGGAGGCTCATCAAACCAAATGCAGCGGAAAGAGTAGTGCTCGACCCCATCAGCCTGATTAACCACTTGCCCGGGCAAAAGTATGGTCATGTTGCCCGCCGCGAAAACGCTGTTCGCAAGGACGGAGATGGGTTCAAACACGCGAGCCTTTGTATCCGGACCTAACGAGGACACGCATGTGGCATCGGCATCCATCTTGCTCGTGTCGCACTCAAATACGATGTCGTACTTCTCGGAGAACTTGGATGGAGGGAGAGGAAGAAAGGATGCCCCCGCTCCTAAAAGACCTCCATCTTCCAGTCTGAGATCGATACGCGCCGCGGACGGCGTATCTTCGTTGACCTTGCGGGGATAACACCTGAAGTTTACCTCCAAGATGCCATGACAGTCTCTCGTGGCAATCCACGATAGCTCGTTACGTTCCTCGGATCTTTGCGTCAAGACGGACAGATTGCCATGGGCATCGCGAAACCCTAACGTGGATGTATTGGTAGGGACGTTCCCTATCTCCAGCGGAATCGTCAAGATAGTCTCCCCTTCGCGGACGTCACATGGATCAATGCTGTATCGGATGTCCAGAGAAGTTGGGTTGGGCAAGTTGGCCTCTGGTTCAGGCAGCGGCGTGAGAACGATGCGGAACCCCGGATTCACCGGTCGCATGGGCTTCTGATCTGAATGAACAGACGGTGGAGAGAGAAGTGATGATGCTGGCTGGAGGAGGACCAAGACCATCAAACAGATCGTCTGAGGCCAGGACGACGGGAGGCCAACGAGTTGGCGGCAGTCAAGCATCATCCCGTCTACGGGTCGAGACTCGGCATATATCGGAAATGTTGGCGATCAGGGAGAAGGTCGACCCGGCGACGATGGGAGCAACGGTTGCTGTATATTAAGCTCATGTTGTGAAGAGTCCCCCAGTTACCATGACGTTGACGTTGGGTGCAGTAGTATGGCTGCGCGCCATGCGCCAATGATAGAGCGTCTGGTTATCTGGCAAGTACTGAAGGCAAAAGCGCGTTTATCAGGCGCTGGTCTCCTGACACCATCCAGTGGAGGTTGGCAGACCAACATGCAGCTGTCCAGACACATTACCACTGTATGTGTCGCATGGCCACACCTGCGATCTGGCAGCAGACAAAAGGTCCTCGCCGAACACTTGACATGAGGAACGGCGCAGCATTCTGCGAACATGCAGGCTTATCGTGACACTGAGGTCCGTAGTATAATACGATACTCTGCACGAATCCTAAGATCGCAACAAGCTAACCTTATCCTCATTAGACTGCCATTACTGGAGTCTTTATGCGACGCTTAGCGAGAATGCGAACAGGGTTAGGGTTGTCCGTTCGCGATGCAACACCACGGATTTCACACTTTGGTCAAAGGATATATACAACTTTTACATCACAAACAAGCACATACGATCATACCCAGTCGAGAATACGGGATCCCGTCCGCTCTCCCCTAGTCAACCTGCTGAGGGCTGGATTAGTAGTTGGGTCGGTGACGACCAGCGAATACCCGGTGTTGTATGTCCTTTTCTTTTTTGCTATTTTGCATGGTCCCCGGAAAAATCTATATCAGGATGTATATGAATTTTTGGTTGACTCGGAACATGATTGCAGTAGGCTGAGGACGGACTCGAGGAGGTAGTAGATGTGATCCGTGCTGAAAGTGGAAATGAAATATGTACATGAGCAAATATATTCCGACCACTGAATCAAGATGGTGTACCAGCGAGAGCGAAGAAACGGCCTCAGCTCTAGACGATTAATATCCTCGTGCTCAATAACCTCCGGTTATTATACGCTTCTTCTCTTTCTCCAGACTTCCCTCTGCTGGCTCTCTGCTTTGCACCCGCCACTCATTAGTGACTACAATGTCCTTATCCGCCCTGTTCGGATCGCGCGAACCTTCCGTAGATGCGTCTTGAGGAATGCTGCTCGTGTCGGTAGCTGTTGTCGCGTCTCCGCTCTTGTTGGCTTTGCCCGCCTCCATGATCTCCTCTTCCGATCCGTATCGCTCGTAAAATGTCTCCCCAGGTAGCGAGAGTGGATGCTTAAAGTTCTTCTTCTTGCTTCTCTTAGAGATAGTAGGCAACTGGTATGACTGGCTGGCCTTGCTCTGACCTGGGGTGTCGGAGTGACCAGTGCCGCCGATGCTTGTCGCTTCGCGGATGCGTGAGACACCGCGCTGAATGATGGGCACCATGACAGGGAAGTTCGTCACGATCATGGCCACGAAGGACTCGCGGACAGACCATTCGCCTGCTTGCTGAGGAGCGGTCGGACCGCCTTTCAGGACGTAGCCGCATCGAAGACCGCCAAAGATGGCAGTGATGAGGCCACCACAGAACATTGTTATCAGGCCAATTTTCTTTCCCTTGGAAATTCGGGCGTTCCAGACCATCTTTGAGAGAAAGAATTGTTAGCTGGAAGGACTGGAAGGAATGTTGCCATCGAAGGATAGGGAGGTGAGGGAAGTACGTACTGGAAGCGGTATCGACATGATGTAGAAATCGGTCGTCAGGTTCGTTGTGATGAGGGTCCAGGCCTGCACCTTTGAAATAGCAGGATAGCAGATATCTGGGAAGAAGTCAGAACGAACCAATGCTTCTACAAGAAAGACGGGCCTTTCCCACGGGGAACTTACTGCCTGGATCAGGGAAGATTTGCCACTTCTTGTAGATGGGCCAACATGAGCAAAGGATGGTGAAGAACGTCCCCAGAAACGTAGCGACAACAAGGCCGAAGCCGATGTTAATTTTCAGCGTCATGTGGTCAACACCATCACCCAAACGCTTAAAGAAGAACAGCCAGCATCCCTTGAGTGTCCAGAGCAGAACTGTGTAGACGAGCCAGCCAAAGAGCTGCGTTTGCGCTCCGTGTGTACGCTTGTACCACTCCTCGCCGTCCGGGTCGAGAGCAGCGCGATACTCGTCAGTCATGCTAGAGTAGACTCGAGTCAGAAAACAGCTTAGAAACACTGGGCCAGGGTGCCCAGTGGCTGGTAGAGACTTGGGTTGAACCATACCCATCGTTGGACATGCCCTGCCAATAAGCTCCGACGAAATGAGCGGTTGCTGTCTCTGCCGTGAAGAGAAGCTGCCGAGTTGTCAGAAGATTACGGATTTAGGAATTCCGTGATAGCAAGGCATGGGGATTCGAAGGTCTTGGGAGAAGAGGAATGACTTACGCCCGCCACGATCATCAGATGATCATCGGCGTTGAGACCTCTGAACCCTAGCCAACGCCATCGGAGGCCGAAACGAGCGAAGGCAATCACGAGACTAATCCCCAGGTATGTCCATGTCTCGACGGTGAAAGCCGTCAACGGATCGAGAGCCATTGTAGGCGCAACAGTTGTATTGCTCTTCCCAGCAGGTCAAAACAACGTCCTCAGCTCACAAGACAGGGCTTTTTTAAGGTCAAGACCATAGTCAGGCAGAATGTGCGAAGGAAGCAGTCTGGGTGATGAGAGAGGCGCTGCTTAAATGTGTAGGTAGGACTTTTTTGCGGCCTGTTTGGCAGGATGCCGGGATGAAATTCCTTTTGGATGATCAGTACCGCTCACGTTTTCATGCTGCAAAACCCCTTTCTTGGCCAGGTATGTGCTGCGACCACCCGACCGGGAATTGCTACTTATGTCGTACTGCCCGCAAGGATACGCAAGGATCTGACGGTAGCGTTGCTGGGGAAGAGTCGGCAGTTGTGAATGATGAGGATCATCACATCGCCGCCTCGCAGTCTTCGCAGACGAGATGCAAGGACTTCGACACCTTGGCGGCCAGACCCCTGGAAAGGTAGACTCTCTCGTAGTGTGTGTACGGAAAGGCTTAGTAGTGTCGATCTACCACACAACTGGAGACAAAGGCATTGCAGATACCTCAGGAGTGTAGTCTCCGTACCTGTGCAGTACATACCTGATTTGCCAGCATGCTGACCCATTTCGCCTTTTCTTTAGCGCCATGGACCTGGGCAAGACCTCATCGTTCCTCAGCGCCAAATTCCGTTCAAGGACTTTTGGGCCCCTTACGGTAGCCGTTTTATGCCAGGCCGTCAAAGATAGAACTCCCTAACCCAACAGAGCAAGGGATCATCATATTGAAGCCTGGGAATCCTTGTTATACGCGCATGTTACGCAGCGGCCCTTCTCGCACAGGTAAGGCCACCGAGAAGGATCAAGCATACGTCGCACCCTATGCCCAGTCAGGAGAAGCGAGAGGAAGGTCGAGACTGTGGAACTATCCGAAGCCACTCAAGCCCTGTTATGACAGTAGCTCCATTGTCTTCATGGGGCCGGACTGGGGTCGGGGTCGCGGCGGGTGGGCCCGAGACTCTCCACCCCGCGGAGCTTAGGACTCTGGCTGACTGGAGTAAAAAGTCCTGGGCGACGCGCTACCCGTAGGAGCGAAGCCAAGCCCATTCTCACAGTTTGTCTTCGCGGACGTCCTCGTACCTGGTTGTTGTACAGATTCAGATCGACGTTCTCGATTGAGGGGAATGAGGGGTAAAATACGTTCGGCCTATAGGGTTACCAGGTAGTGTCGCACGAGTGAGGGAAGGTACTCGGGAGACAGCGACTTGCCTGCCATCAAGAATCGCCCTCCATTATCCATTCTGCCTTTCAAATTGTTCTTACTAAGGTATTGTGCCGTCTGCTCTTGAAGTGATCGCTATATTCCTTGTGCGCTGCTCAGTCAATTTCCAGAGACGTCTGTAGCTCATCATCATGACCGACAAGCTTGACATCACAGTATGGCAATCCTACTTCCATCAATCTTACTACATTGCGCCGATGATCTTCACGCCGTGTCCTTCTTGAAAGAGACGGCTGACAGTCTGTTTATCTAGAAATTCCCTGGCAACATTGTCAACGGAGAGTTCCGGTCGACAGCCACGACCAGACACTCAATCGACCCCGCCACAGCTGAACCACTACCCGAGGTCCCCGTTGCCGACCAGGACCAGCTCGATCTTGCGGTTGGGTACGCCCGTGATGCTTCCAAGACATGGTCACAGACAACACATGAGGAGCGAGCCAAGCTCATCCTCGCATTCGCCGATGCTGTTGAGGCGAATCGGGCCGAGCTTGAGAAGCTCCAGACTATGGAGCAAGGCAAACCTTTGGGCCTTGCCAACCAGGAAGTTACCATGGCCTTGAGCTGGCTGCGTACCTTTGCTACAATGAAGCTCGAAGATGAGGTCTTGCAAGATGACGACGACAAGACTATCTACTCAACGCGCGTGCCGCTTGGCGTTTGTGGTGCTATCGTGCCCTGGAACTGGCCTATTCTGCTTGGACTGGGTAAGGTTGGCCCGGCGCTCATGACAGGCAACACAGTGATCATGAAACCATCTCCATTCACGCCTTATTGCGACTTGAAGCTGGGTGAGCTTGGCATGTCTATTTTCCCCAAGGGCGTTTTCCAGGTTCTTAGCGGCGATGATAGCCTTGGACCATGGATGACGTCCCACCCGGACATTGACATGATCTCTTTCACTGGTTCTATCCACACAGGAAAACTTGTTGCTCAGAGTTGCGCGAAGACACTCAAGCGCTATGTGCTCGAACTAGGCGGCAACGACGCGGCGATTGTGTGCAAAGATGTTGACATTGAGAAGACGGTGCCGGCAATCTCGACCTTGTCGTTCCTCAACTCAGGCCAGATCTGCATGTTGACGAAGCGCATCTATGTTCATGAAGATATTTACGACAAGTTCAAGGATGCCATGGTGGAGTTCACTAAGAACAACATCAAGACTGGTGGCGGTTTCGAGGAGGGCGTGATCAACGGTCCTATCCAGAACAGCATGCAGTAAGTCACGAAGTCCCGTTTTGTCCGTCCTGAACCACCACATGTGGCTACGAGGGAACGTGTACTGACCAAGCCATCTTCTGCAACCAGGTACGAGATCGTCAAGGACATGTATGCCCAGATCGGGCCCTGCGGCTGGAACGTCGCCCTTGAGGGTTCCGTTGTCGAGTCCAAGAAGGGCTACTTCATCACCCCCTCCATCATCGACAACCCACCAGACGACTCTCGCATTGTACTTGAAGAGCCTTTTGGTCCTATCGTGCCCCTTCTCAAGTGGTCTTCTGAGGAGGATGTCCTTGCGCGCGCAAATAGCCTCAAGACAGGCCTGGGCGCTTCAGTATGGACCAAAGATCTCGCCAATGGCGAGAAGATGGCTCGAGGCTTGAGCGCAGGCAGCGTTTGGGTCAACAACCACTTCCAGGTAGCACCGAACGTGCCATTTGGCGGGCACAAGGAGAGTGGTGTTGGTATGGAATGGGGTATTGAAGGCTTCAGGCACTTCACAAACAGCCGCAGCCTGTGGGTGTTCAAGAAGACATTCGCTTAGACCATACGGAGCAATTAGGAATGCACCTAGGTGCGTCTCCAAGATAATTATCTTAGCGGTTCATAGCCACAATAGGTGAGACTAGTCTACACTCATACTGCATTTTCAAGATGAGAGCATAAACTTAAAGAACTTGTGTGTCTGGACTAAGCAGGGAGAATTGCCTCTTATCAATTGTGCTTATAACATATGCTAAATGTCGTTGCGTGCTCGGCTGAATAACTATCCACCTAACACGTAGCAAGTACAGGGTCACCCGCCTTCCCCGCAGCCTGTAGCATCATTTCAAGGAACCCAGCACCGACCTGTCTCACATTGCGGTGGTATTCATTCGAGTTCGGGTAAAACGGGCATGATCGGAAAGATGTGCTCGCTGCGCCAAATTCCATCGTGAGACCAAACATTCTGCTAGCGCCGCAGGCCTTTTTGCCGTAGTATCGACCCATTGCGTAGTCATTGGATGCGCCTGAGGTAGCGTAAAGACCAACGGCAGGGTAGTTGGTGTACGAGGAACCGCCGGACGTGAGCATCGATTGGATCATGGCGTCTGTCACGGTCTTCTCGGTTTGCAGGTCGCTAGCGGAGAAGTACTCTCTATACCGCGCGTTGCTTGGGTCTGTTCCAATGAGCCCTCGCTTGGCGTCAAAGCTGGGGTTTATAAAGTTTTCCGTGGGACTTGTGGTCTGCGCATCATCATCTCCCCAAGCGTATAAAATGCTGGGACCGTACGAGTGAAGGTCCATAAACCAGGAAATGTTCTTGTACTGGTCCAGAGTCCACACGACAGCCTTCGTCTCAGGCTCCGAGGCTGGGCCTGTGCCGTAGAAGGTTTCGCTATTGGGGTCAGTGGACGCAGGGCTCGTGCTTGGGTGGAAGTATTTCTTGAAGTCCCAAATGAAATCGTAGTTTCGATTGAGATCAACGCCAACACCCCGGCTGCTTGAGCTTGCTGACTTGGGGTTGCGATTCTTACGCCAGCAGGAACTAGTCTGCTGGTCATATGCGACGCCGTCGGGGTTCGTAAGAGGAATAATAGCGATGCCTGCCGAAAGCGCGGTCTTCACCTGGGCGGCCGTGTAGCTTTTACTGCCGTACTTGATGCCAGTGCCGGCTTTCTTGGCGGCAAGAAGGTCCGCGAGGAAGTAAATGACATTGTCTGGACCACCACGCTCGCGGGCATGAATACCGCTCATGATGAAGACCCGAGGGCTGCTACCGACCACGGCACCAGTGAAGCTTCGGCCTTCGTAAGTCTTGAATGGGGGCTCAAAGAGCTTGACATCGTCTGGAAATCCTGTTTTGAGTCCCTTGAGTGCAGAAGTGACCTCATCAACATTGAGAATCGACGCCAGATTGCGGTCCTCAACGCCGAGACCGACAGGTACCTTGGCGCCGCCGCTAAACCTATCCCCAGTTCCAATTGGGAATGTTGTAGATGACTGCCGGACACTGAGCGTTGGAAGAGTGTAAACGTCGGGACGTATGCCGGTACGAGCAAACTCGAGGTCAGCCTCGATCTCACCCGGCAATAAGCAGCCTGTCGCTGAGCCCAGAGCGACAGCGACAGAAAAGATAGTAGCCGTCTTCATCTTCGCTGTCTTTCTCGTTAAACTTCTCCTCTCCTTGCAATAGAATGACGGCAAGCACAATACTCTGCGATGGAAATCGGTAATCACGAAATTTCGTAGGTCTGTATAGCGATTGGAAAGGTGAAATTCCGAGAAGCAAAATATGTATGAAGGAAGCAACGGATACTTCTATTCATTTCTGCGATACCATTCCTGTGTTACTTGACCATCGACTCTCTCATTGCCCCGCGCTCTTCGTCTGGCAGTATTGATAAGATGTTACACTCGGCGCTTTAAGCAGCTTCCTAAATCGGCCCCCCCGAGCGCCTACCCACTAGCTTTCAAGACTTGCCGTTTAACATTTGAGCTATAGAACCCGCATACTTGATTTCGGTTTGCCAACTTCCAGATCGGGCGAAACAAAAGTCCTCTGCTACGTTAGACACCTAGAGTGATAACTTTCCTGCCCTAACACACGGTGTCGCGCCTGCGATATGTGTGAAGGCAATAAGAATCCGAACCTGACCCTACAGGGGTTTAAAGGCGTGAAAATAGGTCTAGGCTTAGACACTATATTCAAGCTTTATATTTATAAGTTACATTCGTCATTAACACACTTGGACATACATATTTCTGAATTTCTAATCCCCTTCACAAGACGTGCTACTGGATTGATGTGATAAAAACTGGTTTTCGAAAAGAACTTACGACTCGCCGACATACTTTACATTCTTATTGCTAAAATAGTATACATATTCTATAGTATGATTCATAGTTATTAACTCAGGAAGGTATCAATACGATATATGTCTTGGGCACTTGACTCCCGATTCTTTGGTACTATTATGGTCTCAAGGTCTCTCTCACACCAGCATTCTCTATGCATCACAGTATTCGCGAGGAAGCTGTGCTTTTCTGTCTCTTGCTCTTGTTGTACTGCTGTTATTGAAGTCATCAGCAATAACTATAGAAGACTAAGGAACTTGGCATGGTGGTTGATGTGATCCTTGCCGAATGTCGAGATGAAGAAATACGAGTGGTCGTAGTTCTGAACCAAGAGTCAGTACAGTGTGATGCACAATATTGTGGAAGAAAACATAGACTTACCTCGTGGTAGCGAACCTGCAGTCCATCGACGCCTGCGGCCTTGGCAGCCTTCTCGAGGTTCTCAGGAAGTAATTGACCCTGCTTGTAGAAGTTGTCGCCGGTACCCTAGATCATGTCAGTCAAGATGCGACAGAGGCTCAATTGCATGTGAGTGTCAACTTACAACATCGACGAGAGCATTCAAAGGTCCCTTCCAGCCACCAACAAGCTCTGTGGCATCGTGCTTCTTCCACTCCTCCTTATCGTCACCCAGGTATCCACCAAACGCCTTCTCGCCCCACGGGCACTTGCTTGGGTTGGAGATGGGCGCCCAAGCGCTGACACTTTTATAAGCACCAGGGTTCTTCATGTACAGGGTCAGAGCACCGTGGCCACCCATTGAGTGTCCGGAAATCGAGACTCGGCCACTATCGAGCTCCTTGAACTCCTGGAACAGTAGGCTCGGGAGCTCCTTGGTCAGGTAGGACTCCATCTTGTAGTTCTTGGAGTAAGGGTCCTTCTTCGCATCGATGTAGAAGCTCGCAGCGCTGCCGAAATCGTAAGAATCGTGCTCACCGGGCAGGTTGGTCTCTCGCGGGGAGGTATCCGGGTAGAGCAGGGCGAGACCGAGGGGAGCGGCGTGAGCCTGGAGGAAACCCTTCTCGGTGACATTGTCGGGTGTGCAGGTCAGGCCAGAGAGATAGATGAGCAGCGGAGAGGGCTTGGATGTGGAAGCTGAGGCAGGAAGGAAGAGGTTGAGGTTCATGGGCGTGCCGGTCGTGGAGCTCTGGTGGGTGAGCTTGAGGATGCGGCCGCCGAAGCTGGCGATGGTCGCGTTCGTGGTGAAAGCCATGGCGATGTACTGGAGTACTGCGAAACTAGATTTGAAGCACTTGTATATGTCAAATTTGAGGCACAAACAATGGAAAACTGAGAGCTTTGAAAGATTGCGGCGGTGATTATGGGAAGCTTGTCGGGGAAGAGAGAAACGTGATCGGGATTCGGAGTCTGGGTCCGATAGACGGGGAGATAATTGGAGGCAGGCGCGGGGCATCAACGCTGCCCCGCCAATTACGTCAACTAAAGATTCACGGCACCCGGACCGGCACGGAAGGGTCCAACTCAATTGTGCGCATTTACTAGTCGTCTTGGACTTGGTGAGTGTCAATCTGATGGACAAAGTTATCAAATCACTCGAGATGTAGGATTTTTTTTTGAAGCGACCAGGACTTGCCACGGTTGGTGATAGTCGGTTCACGACCGGAGTGCCTCGATGATTAGATCCACCGCTTTCTCCCCAATGGCCAGCGCCGTGCTAGCAGTATTCGCCGCAACGTTTCGAGGTACGATGCTGAGATCAGCGACCTTGAGGCCTTGGATGCCATATACGTTCAACTTCGGATCGACCACGCCTCCCTCTTTCATGGGTGCCATCTTGCAAGTTCCCATGCTATGGTTCATCGTCACAATCTTATCCCGAATGAATTTCTCGATTGCGACCTCGTCCTCAGGTGAGTATTCAATGTCCTGTACACCATATGGAAGTGGTGCGGACGTCTTGACCACAGCCGCCTTGGATCCCTCGGGGAAGACTGGATGCCAGGAGGTGAACTCCCCGCGAAAGGTCTTCATTCGTCGCGCAAGCTCTCGAGCGTTCTTGTATACCCACAGCAGCATCTTGACGTCGACTTGGTCTGTGTCCGAGAGGAACCCTGGATCGAAGTCGATTCTGTCTGATAGAGCCGAGCCGGTAATGTGCACATGTCCGCTTGATAAGGGATATGCAATCGTATGCAGCATACCGAGATACGCCCGATTCGGATCGATGGTTGGCTCGTATCCTGGAAAGCTAAGAGTGATTGTGAGCACCCGCCCGAATACCAAATTGGACGAGGTAGAAAATGCAAACTCACGAGCCGATCAACGACATCCAACCTACGGGTTTCTCCGGCCTCGTAGCGTACTGCGACTTCCAGACATCTGCGAATGCCGGGCCTAAGGCTTCAGCCTCCACCTCCGAAGGGCGACCTTTGATGTTGACATCTTGTCCATTGGTCCCCAAAAGAGGTGAGTTGCGCTGAATCAGCTCCTCTGGGTTTGCTTTTGCCATGGCGTCCATGGTCTCCTCCTCCAGGAGATCCGTCTCATAAGCCGTGACAAGGATAGTGTGATCCATGTAGTTAGATCCCACGCCCGGGAGGTCTTGGACAACTGGCACGCCGGCTTGAGCTAGAATATCAGCGGACCCAATACCTGACCTCTCGAGAATTGTGGCAGATCCAAAGGCCCCTGCTGAGAGCACGACAAGCTTCTTGGCCCGAACCTGTCGCTGAGCATCCGAGCTATCGCTGTCTGCTTTTGGGCGATACGTGACACCGATTGCTTTTCCATTCTCGACAAGAACCTTACCGACCTCAGTCTCGATTAAAACGAGCAGATTAGGATGCCTGCCATCCTCTAGCCGTGGATGCAGATAGCAAGTCGCAGCATCCTGGCGAATGCCCTCTTTGGAGACGTAGCGCAAAGCTCTCTGGGAGCCATGTCCAGCGTCGGGTTGCATGCTCTGAAGATCCGGCTGTTCAGGCCATCCAGTCTTGTTCGCGACATTGAGAAGATCATCGCGCGCAGTCTCGAAGACATGAGTTCCTCGGGAAATCTCAACTGGGCCGTCAGATCCATGATATGCTGGATCGCCCTCACCGTGATACGTCTCAAGCTGAAGTAGTATTAGCACTTCTAGTGATGCGGCGAACGTCATTCTGAGACTCATTCACCTTTCCGAAGTACGGCATCATTTCTTCGCCAGACCATCCCGGGGTCTTCCAATCATCGAAGTCTGTTGCGGGAGGCCTGGTGTACATCATCGTATTGATCGACGTACCGCCCCCAAGCACATTGCCAACCCACATCGGTGTCTCACGACCATTCAGAAACTCTGAAGGTGGCGATGGATAGAACTTGTTGAACTTATTTGGCTGGAAGTGCGACATGAACAGGGCTGGTTGTTGTATTGTTGGCTCATTGCGATTGTCTGGGCCTGACTCGATTACGAGAATGGATAACTCTGGGTCGGCATCGGAGAGGCGACTTGCGATTACGCAACCGGCTGCACCACCTGAAGAGACTGTCAGAACCAGGTGAGATTACTCGAATTCGAAGTCTGGAATGTACCTCCCACAACGATGATGTCAACTCCCGCGAGGTCATCGCTGAGCTGGTGGATCAAGCCCATTGTCACAAGAGAGCGAAGAACGATGCTGACAGGCTCAAACTCTCTTTCGTTCAAGTTTCGCGAACAAGCTCGCTTAGATTTGGACGTATCCTAGCCCAGCTACCTTTCGGGTTTGATGGGCACTTGGCGACTTTATGGACGCTTTGTGAACCAGTGGTCAGCACGACCCGACTGCAACGAGCAAGCAGGAGGCTTAATAAGATCACTGCGACGTCAAGAGATGTCTACCCCACAAAGCTGAGATCATGCGGTCAAAAGTGGCACCAGTCATCCCGAAAGTATTGTATTGAGCTGTGGTCGGATCGGCACACTCGAAGCGGATCAGACGTAAGCTTACGCCGAGTCCTTGCAGAGACCAACAGGAAAGGTCCCGTACCCGGTGAGACACTGATATCTCCACATAAGGTAAACAATATGCTGACTGCAGCAATACTTTGAACATTCAGTGTACAAGGTTCGGTCCTATGGCAATACAAATTGTACTGGTTCTTCGTCTTCTAACCTTCCCACGACAAGACCTTTGGCACCTGTAGGTAAGTCAACGCACCCGCTCAAAGCGCCCAATGTGACCAGTGTCCCAGCCTTGAGAGGCAGACCTGGTTGCTGTGACTTTGCGTAAGATACTGCTGTTGCAAGGCTTGTGCCAAATGGGTGTGCTGCGATCTGGCGATGGAACTCCTTGCCATCGACTTCCAGCGTGACGATCAGATCCCCCGAGATATCTCCTTTTCTTGCACGCTTTGATCCGATGACATAGCCGAGAGCTGAGAGATTGTCGGCCAACTGAAGTGCGGAGGCAGGTTTCTCGCCTGTCTTGGTTGGCGCGAGACGCGTTGCGACGACTTCGATGCCGAGGAAGTAATGCGACACAGCCTTGTCGAAGTCCTCTTCACTCAAATTCTCCTCTGGACCAATATCTCTTGCGAGTTCAATGCCAATCTCAAATTCCACGCCTTTGATGTTGTAGCCTGATGGGAACTTGTAGTCCGGGCTGTTGCCGATCCGAGATTTGTAGATTGGTGCTGCGACGCCGGTTCCGTCTTTAAGAATTGCGGTTTTGTACATGCCAGGAGTCTCGCCCAGTGCTTCTTTTTGAGCGAGGACGATACTATAAGAGTCTGATAAATCCAGATTTGTGAATTTGTCAGGGTCGATCAGGATAGCCTTGGCGCCTGCTCGCTGGGCGTCGACGAAGAGCTGCACCAGCTCGGATTCACTTGCGACTGCCATAGTGCTGTGTGAGATGAGTACACCGAACGGAAGGAATGATATCGTTCAAGACTGTAATCTCTAGATGTTATGATTCGTGGGAGAATTGGGGAACTCTCTTAGGATGGATATGTGCCTCATTCCATTCGTGTCAGCCGGGCTGAGTTCCGGCATCGGACTTCTCTCCGCGACGTCCGACTGCAACCGAAATCGAGCTGTGATGTCTTCACGAACCACAACAATCAGTTCTTTGTTCTTTTTGTTTGTACTTTTTATTATCTTATGTTTGTCTATAGAGAAGCTCACTCTAGTTTTACTTTAGTTGATGATACGATTCTGGGATTCAGGCTGCTCGAGCCGCGCCGTCAGTCGCCTTGAACTCCTCGCTGAACTCCCAATCCGTGTAGCCAGTGCTGCTCTTCGGGATGTAAAACGAGCCACGGTCATACTTGACCAACGGAATATCCTTCTTCACACGGAATGGCAGATCCGGGTTACTCGTCCAGCTGCGACCGAAAATGACGGCAAGCTTGTAGTCCTTGTATGTCTCATCGACGGCTTTCTGCGCGGTTTCCGGGTTGAAACCACCGCCGATGAAGATGGGCTTATCTTTGCCCCATGCGTGGACGAAGGGTGATACGTCCTTGTCGCCGCCGCAGTCGGCGTCATCGTTGCCGCGGATGCGTGCTTCAACGAGGTCGATGAAGGCCACGTTCAGGTCTCGGAGTTGCTCGACGACGTAGGTGAATGTTGGGACCGGGTCTGCCATGCCCATGCCTCCAAAGTCACTCCACGGGCTCAGGCGGACGGCAGTCTTATCAGCGCCGACCTCGTTGATGATGGCCTTTGTTGCTTCGAGATGAAACCTTGCGCGGTTCTCGATGCTACCTCCCCAGCGGTCGGTGCGCTTGTTACTCACATCCTGCAAGAATTGATCAGGCAGGTATCCGTTGGCACCGTGGAACTCGACACCATCAAAGCCGGCCTCCATCGCATTCCGGGCAGCGGTTCGGTAGTCCTCGATAAGCTGCAGAATCTCCTCCTCGGTCAACGGCTCAGGAGCCTCGCCATCAGGTGACGAGGGCACATCGCTGGCGCTGACAAACTTGAGCCCAAGTTCTCGACGCAGGGCTGGATCGCTAGCACGGCCAAGGCACCAGAGTTGACACCAGATGTAAGAGCCCTTCGCGTGGACCGCATCGGTGATCTTGCGCCAGGATGCGATCTGCTCTGGTGACCAGATGCCTGGGGCGTTCTTCGCGCCGATCGCGCGACGGGAGATTTGGGTGGCTTCAGTCAGGATAAGTGTGCCCGGCACAGAGGCGCGTTGTGTGTAGTATTCTGCGACAAGGTCAGCCAAGTGTGAAGACCATCGGTATAAGTCTGCGACGAACCTCTGACAATGTCCATCGGCACATAGTCGTCGTCAGCGCGGAATCTGGTCAAAGGCGCCATGACCATGCGGTGCTGCAGATGGCTGCCAGCCACATCGAGAGGTTGAAAGAGCTTTGACATGGTGAAGTTGTCAGTGTGCAAGCAAAGAGACGAAGCAGTTGTTGTTTCAAAAGCAAGTTGAATCCTCCAAAGTCGTTGGGGAGATGCAAACCGCAAGATATAGACAAATATGCGACCAAAGCCTCGGCAAGCAACTGACAAACCTTCGTTGGACCCTCAATTCAATTCCGCCTTCGTCTCCATCTCCACGTCATTGCGCCAACGTTTTTAGTCCTCATTGACTCGATCTGAGCGAACTTGATGGAGACTAGCATCGGCAGTAGGACCCGCCATCTCTTCTCCTAGTTGTAGATTTCGTTCCGCCCTCTTTGATTACAAATAGATTTTGCCCCTCTCGGAGCGTCTCCAATTTGTCTGAATTGATTCCCAACGTCGCAGGAGCAAAGTTTAGTGTTGGATGAGGTGAAGGTTCGAGGATACTGCTGACGGATCGGAAGTACGGCTTATATATGCATCTAAGCACCGCAAATATTCTTCTGCAAAATTGTGGCCCTCACAAAGCGGCTTACGTTGTAGAATCTCTTTTGATCTCCTCGACGACGAACCTTGGGGGACATGCTGCATATTCTGCGAATACGAATGAACCAGCCGTGAATCCGTAGGCGTTGGTGACCTAAGCGAGCAACAATGCCTCGGTGCTTATGTCTCGTTGTCCCAGACAATTGTAGGTCAATGTCATCACATACCCTTTCGGGGTTCTATAGACTTTCTGTCAGTGTCAGCGCTACAATGGTGCTACTCTCAGCATTGATTCCGACATACCGCTGAACTGGCAGTTTGCGCCAGGTCTGTCTCGCAGTCGGAAGATTGTCGTCGGTTTTGTACCGAAATGTCGTTTTCTGTTCTGTACATTTATGAGACAGTTGGTAACAATGGCTCAATCGATACTTCCTCGGCAATCTTTGAGAAGCATCTTCTTGTAAGCCGTGAGCATCCTCCCTAACGTCACTCTTTATGCATCTTTGAGCCTGCCCCGTCATCTCGAGACGTAGTCGCTTAACAAGTAAGTACCGAAAATGGATATGTTGAAAGTTGATGCAAAATAATTCAAGTAGAAATTGACACATTTGTAAGTTCGTTTCGCCTTTAGAGGCCACAACGCGACCCTGTCTGCAGGGTATGGTTCTCACAACTCGGGCCGCGCCAAGTCAATTACACGAAGAGCTCACGCGCAAATATGGTACCAGCTACCTGAGACTTATCTATCAATGTCAAAGCAGCTTATGTAAGTAGGAGCAGAATCATTTCATAAGCGATTGGTCGTAAGCGCGATACTGCAGTGCGATGCGGAGCTCGCTTTGCCTCGTGTGCTGGAAACCAGAGCAAACTACCTCATTCCATCAAGGTGATGGTTTGGTTTCACCTGCACGACATGGAAACTTTAGGCAGACAGCGGTGAATTGCCCGACGTTTTCTCCATAGCACCGCAGTATTAGGCGGGATATAAGGATGGCGAATATCGCCGTGACAGATGCCCATGTCATCCTCTTGCCTGAGGACACCATCCCAGCTTCACCTACCTATCACGCAGACAGACACACGCCCGCCGCAGCCAGCTCTGTCACTTCATATATACGCACTGTCACTTCATACATAACATGTTCTCACGTGTAGGGAACTCTATCTCTCCACTACAACACAGTTACCACAGCTGCCGGTCCAATCGCCGGTCTTCAATCGGCGAGACCACCAGACACATCGTTCCCTCTTGGGTACGTTCAAGTTCGCCGAAGCAAGATGGCGTCCTTGACGTACACATGAGAGAGAGGGAGAACATTGCGAAGAGACAGAAGCCGACGAGAAGTCATTCGTTCAATGGAGTGCGGCTGAAGCTGAACAAACCAAGCTTGCAGCAGCTTGGTCTAGACCCCAAGAGAGGAAGGTCCGGTATGAGCACGGCTGGTGGTGGCCGTCAAGATCTCGATTTGCGGAAGGCACCGGAATATCGACGTCGATCATTTTCAGAGGGTGTGGTTGAACCAAGCGAGGTCAGCAGCAGGCTTCTCAGTGGTATTGTTGCTCGACAGTCTTACCCAGCACAGGCTAAGCACATGACACGCGTATCACAGAACACGATGCTGGCATTGTTCGCTCTCGCTGTCGCCATACTCGCCATGATTGGAAAATCTCAAGCAGCGCGATCCATTGAGATGGAACAACATCCTCGACGTCTTGCCTCGCCGAGCGGGACCTATGCGAACATCATGGGTCTTAGAGGCTCGCACTCCGGGAGTCTCAGTCTTTTGCCACGAGAAAGTGACTTACACGAAACGGCATTTGAGAAAGATGCACGCTTTCCCGGCAACCCTGAGGATCACATTTGTCGCCACTAGTCTAGGGTCTAGGCTTGCGCGCGCGATGGGAGAGCTGATCTGCCACAATGGCTTGGCTACAATAATGAGACAAAGAATGAGACTATTTGAGAACGAAGCCTGACAATTGGCATGCGGCTGTAATCGCGAAATACTTGCAGATTGTATGTGGTGCAAGTCCCGGGTCTGCGGCAATGTGAGGGCATTTGAGAAGATTAATCCACGCCCCGCCCCTCGCCATCTCACCTGCACCAACCAACTTACAAGATTATGCAGCCTTACCCGTTCTCATAAAATGAGGATCACATGGAGATCTACAAATGCGCGTTCTAGAGCGGATCTTCAAGGAGTTTCAGCAATCGTCAAGAGAGCATTTCTCTCGGAGCTGGGAAACATGCTCTCGGGCCCGACAGGCTTGTACCTTAGTTGAGATAGAAACGGCCAAATAGCCGCCCACTGAGTTTCTTCAATAATAATTAAGAACCTTGAAGCATCATAATGGGCCCAAGCTGTCGGGGTGCTGTGGTTGAACAGGCGAGACGTGACATATTGAAATGGTATGCGCACTTCTTTAGAGTCCGAGACTCTTTGCATCCTACACAATGGGATCAAGACAGGTTGATACACAATGTTCAACAGAGAGCAAGTAAAGAACACGCGTGTAAACGGTGGTATGATACGGCTAGTCTAACAAGGAAACCTGCTCAACCGATAGTCTTCTTCCAGCCCCCACGTGGATCCCAGGGTCCAGCCGATACAAACTGCATCTTGGTGGCAGCATGCGCCTAGTCACCGATGGCACTCGGTATTAGTGCCCGAGATCCTTGCTTAGATGCAGACTTTGCTGCAGGGCTCGAGATTCTGAGAGCAAGGGTGGCGAGATATAGAGATTTGAAAGCTATAAGGGCGGCCGCCGAGCCTGGCCCTTGGTGTTTAAGACGAAGGACTCTCGTCGCGGTTCAAGTCAGCTGAGATATCGTTGTCGACTTTCTATTGTGTAGCCGACTCGGATATTCCGACTTCTGTTTGCATTCGTCATGGCTATCAATCTTTTCTCGGCTTCTGCCGACCCGGAGAAGGGCTCTGCAGACGTGAAGCAACAGGCCGCAACGACCACACAAGACCTCGACTCAGATACACCCCAACAAAACGATTCAACTCATGAACATGGCGTCGACACTTCTGCTCAAGCAGGAGTCCAGAAAGTCCAAGGCATCGCCACAGTCTGGACCAACACGACCCGCGTCATCGTCTACATGCTCATCTGGCTCGTGTACCTTGTCATGCTCACACAGCAAGCCGTCTCGTCCTCACTGATCCCATACGTCGCCTCCGCGTTCCAAGAACACTCTTTGTCTGCGACAATCAGCGTCGTCAGCAGCGTCTTCGGTGGTGTCTGCTGCTTACCGACGGCTAAGATGATTGATGTCTTCGGCAGGCCTCAGGGTTATATGTTTGCCGTCTTCATCACTACTATTGGCTTGATCATGATGGCTGCTACCAAGAATGTGCAGACGTACGCCGCGGCGATGGTGTTCTGGACAGTCGGAAATAACATGACGCTGTACATCGTCAATATCTTCATTGCCGACACTACCCAGCTGCACAACCGTGTTCTGGTCACTTGGCTCTCAGCGACACCCAACCTGTTCGTACCTTGGATGGGAGGTCCTATCGCCGAAGCCTTCCTCAAGGGCCCCGGATGGGCTTGGTACTACGGAGCCTTCTCCATCATCACCCCTATCCTGTGCGCTCCTCTGTTCGTTGTCTTGATGATCAACGAGCGCAAGGCCAAAGAGCAAGGTGTCATTGTCAGCGAGAAGTCATCCAGGATCGTCTTCCAGAGCCTCTTGCACTACTGCAACGAGTTCGATGCCGTCGGCTTGCTCCTCCTGATCGCCGGCCTCGCCTTCCTTCTTCTCCCATTCAACATCTACACCATGCCAGCAGAGGGCTGGAAGTCTCCACTCATCATCTGCCTCCTAGTCTTCAGCGTCGTCCTTCTCGTCCTCTTCGCGCTATGGGAGAAGTTCCTCGCCCCTGTGGAATTCATCCCTTTCACCCTACTTCTCGACCGCCAAGTCATTGGCTCATCCGTTCTAGGAGTCGTGCTTTTCGTCAGCTACTATGTCTGGGCCAGCTTTTTCACTTCCTTCCTCCAGGTCGTCCAAAATCTCAGCGTCAGCGAGGCGGGTTACGTCTCTCAGATTTACGGAGTCGGTGGCGTTGTTTCTGGTATTGCGAGTGGCTACTTCATCCACAGGACCGGCCACTACAAGGCCATCACCTTGTACGGTGCTCTTCCGGTATACACCTTGTTCATGGGTCTTATGATCTACTTCCGAACGGCGTCAACTGGTGTTGGGTACCTTGCAATGTGCATGATCTTCATCTCCTTTGCATCTGGCGCCATCATGGCCATCGCACCAATTCCGGCCATGGCAGTAGCAGCTCACCAGCATATCGCTGCTGTCGTCGCAATTGTTTCCATGTTCTCGTCGATCGGAGGCGCAGTCGGACTCACTGCCGCATCTGTCATGTGGCAGAATGTATTCCCGACCAAGCTCATGGAATACCTCCCCCTAGAGGAGCAGCCAAACTTCATGATGATCTATGGTATGCTTGATGTGCAGTTGAGCTACCCTGTCGGGTCTCCGACTCGCATTGCCATCCAGCATGCTTATGCAGATGCCCAAAAGGTCATGACATTGACGGGCACGGTGGTCTGGGTTGTAGCCTTTGCAGCGGTAGCATTGTGGAGGAACACTGATCTTAAGACCGTGAAACAAGTCAGGGGAAACGTCATCTAAACGAACATGATATCGTAGAACCATAGGAGAAAGGCGAGACTTAGACGGTTGAGACCAGAAGGCTGTCCAAAAAGCACTGGAACTAATGTGACAAACATCGTGAAGCAATTGCTAAGGCGCGCAGTCATCTATATCGCCTGTCTTCTTGGCACAAAACTTTAATTAATACCTACTGTAGGCCTTAGGTGGTGGCTAAACACACTCAAAGGGACCTCCTACCATCATTGCACGAAACGTGATCTGCGAATGTGAGCCTGATAGCCTTCACCCCAAAGCCTTGCACGTGGAGCAGTGGGAAAAGCCCGAGGCTGGCGCACAATGGGAATGTCCAAGTGAGACAAAATGTATTCGCTCAGTTTCTCCTGTGAAATGATTGTCCAGCTGGTGCATTCTGGTCCACGAAAGATATCCTGTCGGAAGGTCTTCCAAGGCAATATTCCCTTCCTAGCTCGGATTTCGCCTTGTTGTGGCTCAACGCATTGACTGAGGATGTCGAGAGCATGATCTTGTATATTCTGTTCAGGAACATAATACGCGAAATCAGCGCTGTATTTGCCGGGAGGATGCCACTGGGAATCTACGCAAGCTATGCAAGTAGCAGCGGGCTGGTGCGCACGCAAGTGCACGGCTGCTAGATCGCTCAGCTGGTCATTTCGAATGGTCTCAACTGTAACTTTCAGAAGGTGTGCAAGATTAACAACAAGAGATAGGGTCCACGAATGAACTGATGGATACATAGAGTTCAGTGGCGTGCAGTACGTGGATGGGTGAAGATCATCGGTGACCAGCAAATGATGGTCAGTATCTGGACCTAAGACGATGGCCAAGTGAGTCTTTTGTGACAATGGTAGATCAGGCTTTTGGAGAATGAAAAGTAGCGTCGATAGATCGTACCCATGGAGTATCGACCTCAAAAAGAAAGTGGTCAAAGCAGACCGGGGCTCAACGCGCCAAGTGCCAGAAATAAAGATTTTGTCTGTCCTGATTTCTGCAAAGTCTGCGCCCAGATTTAACAGACGTGAAATCAATTCCAGTGGGACGTTGCCGTTAAGTAACGCGTATCGCAGGACAATTGAAGCCTCTTCTCTCCTCGCACTCCTTTTGAGACTGGTCAACTGAGCAATGACAAGCTCCTCGAACCAAGCCAGAGAATGGGATAAGAACTCAGCGGACAGACTATGCGAGAACCTCCGCAAACCCTCACAGTGTCTCTGGAAGACAACCTCCACCTCTCGATCATGGCCTATCTTATCAGACTTCTTGAGAATCATGAGGGAGCCATGACAAAGACGAGACTCCAGGTTGTTGATGTTGAATCCAGTCGAGCCAGTCGAAAGACAATCGCGCAGATGGCCTGGAAGCCTCCAGACCTCGAACAGTGTGGATGCACACAGAAGATGGTGGCTTTGCATGTACCTCGAGCCATATGATCGGATCAGTCGCCCTTTGTCCGTTTCGGTAAAAAAATCGTATGCAGATCTGTGTATGAATCGCACTGGGTCGTACCACTTGTGGTAGTCTCCCCGATGAGCAAACTCTACTATGCCAGCGCAGCGATTGCAAACACGAGTCTCAAAGGCTGCCCAGAACGTTTCGTTATGGATCTGATCCATGATGGCAGATATGGACGAGTTCTCCTGGAGCAGATTTGGCTGGCTGGCTAAGGCCAAGGTGAAGGAGCATGAAGGTAATTCGCCATCTTCAAATTGTCGAAACTGAATGAGGAGTTCGATGACGGAACTGGAAAGTTCTCGATGGATTTGAGACCCTTTATTTGAGCGCTGCCACATATCCCAGTAAAGGTGTTCGAGCTCCTCGGGAAGATCTTGCAGGCGCCTTTCGAGATCTTCCAGCTCATCACCCATACCGAGCCCCCCCTGTATACTTCTCGTAGCAAGGTGCACCCACAAGAACACGCCTTGTGATTTCTCAACGAGGTCTTGCAGCAATGGATCAAGTTGTTTAGTCGGCCACAAGGCAGTGGAAGCCAATTGCCGACGTGTGAAAGTCACCATATCTTGCCAGGTCAGAGTATCCATCTTCAGCTGAGGCCAATGACCCAGAGCCTTCTGAAAAGCCGGCTCTGGACGGCTTGAGACGCAAACTTTGACGCCGGGCAGTAGCAAGAAACTTCTCAAGATGTCGAGCACAGCCATGGGACCGTCCTCAACACAGATCTCGTCAAGCCCATCGACAAAAATACAGACATTGCAAGGATACTCCCTGAGAGTAATCGCGAGCTCATGGCGTAGCGTCGCGGTAGACCAATCCGTATGCTCCTGAGGTCTGAAGCCGGATGACTTCGAAAGTTTGGCAGCAAGTCTGTCAAGAGAGGAAGGTCGAAGTGTGAAAAGCTGATGTGATAGATCACAGTACAAACCGCGAAGGCTTCTTTGCATAAGACTGCCAGCCTTCCAAAAGTAGTATGATATAGTCACAGTACGTTCTGCCCAAACATTCAAGGCCGCTTGACTTTCTGGTGCAGAGGCAACAAACCTGAGCAAAGTACTTTTGCCAGATCCGGGCTTACCACTGATCCAGTACGACTTCGCATCTGAGTGGAGCCAATCGATGAAGTCGTCAAAGACTGGCCCGTCGTCGTCTGGTCTGCTATCTTCGGTACTGTCAGTACAGTAGCTAGACTCATCAGACGATTGAGAGTCAAGATCGTCTGAGCGATCATCAAACTCAGATTCATCATCAGAATGTCCCATGGTCTTGAATATCCATCGATAAGTGTCATCTTCAGGATCTGCCAACGTACTCCGTCTCTCATTCATCTGAGGGAACTTCAGACTGTGCAACAGTCGATTGTGGCTATTCTGACTTATGCGATGATCGGCAATTGATTGATGAGCGACGAGGATGTTCTGAGTCGCTTTAGCAGGGGCACCGTCCGTATGTTGCTTGGCCAATGCTTGCGCTTTGGCGACAGATTTGTCTATGTGTAGTTTCAACACCTGCTCCACGAGATTCAGGTTCTTGATGACATGAGCCTGGGTTTCCGCCGCAGCACGGGTGACCAGCTTGAAGGTCTCTTCCTGACCAGTGGCAATACCAGCGATGAGACGCTGAATCTGGTGATCCATGCTCGTGAAGTCACTGTTTTGCTGTAGCACAATCGCATCGGCTTGCGAGCTGTTGAAACGGAAGTGGTCAGAGCGAGGAAAGCCATGCAACTTTTCCAGAGCAGTGTAAGCTTACCAAATTCGATGCAGAAGTTGCGTATCCATCTCTCGCCGGCACTCAGTCATTGACTTCTCAAGCCTCTCCAACCGAGATTTTCTCCATTTCGACTTGGCTGCCACTTTCAGCATGGCGACGAGATCACCCTTTTTCTGGTGCTTTGAAAGGTACTCTGTTTCCTCTTGCAGCCCTCGAGCCGCGATGTTGCACTTGGCGGCGACATCACGTAGTCTCTTCTGGTTGGCTGTACGAGGCCTCTGCTGGAGCGCGTCGTCCTGTTGCTGTACTTCATTGGACGTTGCAGCGAGCAACTTGGCTGACTGATAAAGCTCGTCGCCCGGCGGGTTACCTTGATAGACCGATTTGCACAGGCTTATGGTCTCGTGGGCGAAGCTGATCACAGTGAAGATGTTGCAAGCGAGTCCAAGAGCCTCAGCGCCTGACATGACTGACAAGACTGCTAGTGAAGCAGTCAATCACCGGCGGATGACTTTCAACAAGTGACGAAGACGTCATTAAACGTTACGAAGTCCATGCCGCCTGCCTAAACTGCTGAATTTGCAGTGGGGGAAGAAGGGCTGAGCCACGACTGATCAGCCTGCAGCTCGGCGGCACTGACCAACCAGTCAGGATGCAGAGCTGCCTGACCAATAACAGCTGCTGGACAATTCATGCCTCCATGTCGCATCGGTGCCTTTCGCGATCTCTGCGATGTGGCGTACCCGTAACGTGAGGCTATAGCCCATCACCTTGATCACGATATCTCACACATCGCAATCTGTTCCGCACCCGTCCTCGAATGAAGGCGTCACCCACGGCATAAGCATTTATCCATGCAGGTAAATGTAGTCTGGATGTACGCATCGACGGGTATGCAATCCATTTTAACATATTGGGTCGTGCAGTCTATCTTTCCTCGATCCTTTTGTTTTATTTGACAGAGATGTGCTGATAGATACATCGCTGCAACAGCATTTTCGCCGCCTCTCCCATCATTTCATATATGCGTGACTGTCACTCTACTATTCAACATTTACGCACCACCAAGAGCTGTACAGGGAAGTACCACGAGTCAGTGAAGGGTCCATTGAGTCGGCATGACTAGCCCGAGATCAAGTTGGGGGAAAGAGATGACTTACCAGCAGCGTACGCCATGTACCAAGACCTCGATGCACCACCATCAACCCACCTCTCCTGGAAGTTCCCAGAAGCAAAGTACGACCACGCAGCCTGCGGGTTAACAAGAGCATACTGCGCATACGCAATACTTTTCCACGGATTATCAAACCTATCGACCCGTCCATTACTGAAGAAAGAATCCCACTCCTGGCGGATGAAGTTCTTGTTCCGTACCAGGCCTGTGGGACCGTGGACGGGAATCATGTGGATTCCTTGGATGGCCTCGATGTCGGCAGAGAAGAATGTCGTATGGTGGATCTTGTTCTCGAAGAGGATGCCGGCGACTCTGTTTCCGATGAAGCGGGCGGGTTGAGTTGGGTTGTTGTCTTCGTAGTAGTAGTAGTTCCTGAATGAGCGTGTTTGCACTGCAAGCATGAGGTTTGATCGGGCAACCATGTCTGTGTCGCCGATGACGGATCCCCACATCTTGATTGCATAGGCTGCCATTGCATCCTCAGAGGAAGATTCTTGATTCTTGCCGTCGGCGGCAGGGTAAAGACCGTGAGCCCAGGAGTGGCCGTGGTACCAGTCGAAGTTGCGCCATTGAGGGTACCATGTATCTGCCGTCGATGGATTGGCAACATCGCGAACAAGCATGTTAACATAGTCGCGGTTGGCGTTGATCCAGTTACGGTCAAGGTGGCCAATGTACGCGGCAGCGAGGATGTGATAGCCATAGTGGAAGTGGTGGTCATTGTAGTAGGCGTTGCCAAAGTCCATGTTAGAATCACCAGTCGTGTAAGAAGCAGTCGAAACAACGCCTCCCCATGCACTCTCATAGGTGAGTGGGTAACGCTGTTGATTGCTTGCAAACCGGTTGAAGGCAGCCTTGAGGTTGTTCAATCCAGCCTGCGCAAGGCCAGAGTCTCCGAGCAGGTCGTTGGTGAGGTAGACAATTTGTGCGAACTTGGCGAGAGCCTTGCCGCTGAAGTACATGGAGTCCAGATTGGACTGTGCGTCCATGTTCTGGGAGATGTCGGCGCGAGCAATAGGGAGAATGGCGTTTCTAGCTGCCGTTGAAAGAGATTGCTTGCTGGTGCCGTCCCAGGGAGCAAAATTCATGCTTGTCGGGAGATTGCTCTCTTGCATAGTCCAGGAGTCGCCTCTAACAAGCCTGGCCTGGCCCTTGGTCAAGGTCTGGAGCCAGATGTTCTGTGCGCGGCCGGCGGTATCACCGTTGAAAGACTCGACGTGGTGAGGCAGAGCGTACATGTAGAGTGAACCCGTACCATGGCCGGCCCTGTTGAAGTTGAGAGAGTAGCTACCAGAGGCGCCAGAGACGGAGCCGGACATGCGAACGCCAGTTGCGTAGATGCCAGCGCCATCATCAAGAGCGGCATCAGCACCGCCAGGGTTCTTAACAATCTGCACGGTGCCAGTGAATGCGCTACGGCTCTCAGCCAAGCCATTGTTGGTGAGCTGCAGGTCGAGTTGGGCACCGCTAGTGGCATGTCCGTAGACGATCCAGGTCGTGCCATCCTCGAGGAGGAAGTTGTACTTGGTCACGCCAGACTTGGGGCTGTTCTGCACGCGGGTCATGGAGCGGAAGAAGACACCGGTCTGGATGATGGGACGAGCGCCAGTGTACTGACCCGTCACGTAGGGCATGCCCTGAACGAGAGGAAAGGATACGGCAGCGGCAGCACCACTGCTTGGCCTAAGCACGGCCTTGGCAGTGAAGGAAGTAACATCCTCCAAGCGCAAGGTAGTAGAGCCTCCGAGCTCGGCAGCAGACAGGATCATAGACTGAATGCCTACTGGGTTGAGGTAGTACTCGGCAGCATTGTTGTACTGATTGGCTCCAAATACACGTTGACGCTCCTCGATGTGAGAGATGGCGATACCCCAGCTGCGAGCCACGCCTGTTCCCCGAGGCCATTGGAGGGAGTAAGGGAAGGGGTAAATAGGGTCGGTCTGCGATCCAAGATGGAAGCCGGCGAAGAACTTGTTGGTGGGAATCACGCCGTTCTTGGCAATGCTGTCGCGGGAGACGGGGTGATCGCTGCGCCTGGGAATCTGAGATGGTGGACCGCCTGTGCCAATTGGGTTCGCGAAAATGTCCGCGCTCTGGCGCTTGTCGAGGGTCTCATCGTCGGAAGAAGCACTGGTAGGCTCAGAGCTGGGCTTCTTGAGCGTAGGTGAGGCGACAGCCTTGAGAAGCCTGCTCGGTTCAGGAATGGGGCTCGTCAAGAGAGGGCTCTTGCGCTTTGAGATGCTTGTGAAGACGGTACCCGTTGTCTGGGGCTCGATTCCGTCAGGGAGCTCGGGCAGGAGCTCGAGGGTACCAGTGGGCACGGGAATAATGTCAACCTCGACAGTGCTGTCCGTAGGGATGATACTGTCAGTCGAAAAGACCTTGGCCTTGAACTCTTGACGCGGCTCAACATTGGCATGAGGTACGGCAAAGGCCTGAGCCTGGCCGAACCATGCAAAGCCAGCGCAGATGGCAATAGGCCTCATGATTTAGTGTAGTACAAGCGAGATCTGCAAGGGAGATCTACAAGAAATGGGATGATGGCTCAGTGACGATCCCGGCCCTGTCGATCATGATAACTCTCGCTAGAAACAGACATGATATGTTGATCTTTATATACTAGTTGGACAGATGCGTCGCTCTATAGACCAGTCTACACGGTCCCATTCTCGGGCGAATTCGACCATTTACCGCCTGACCCGAGTACGTGTATAGCCTAATCATCGTGAATGTCTAGTCTTGGAGCAGGAAAGGAAACAAGACAGCCCACGATGCGATGCTGGAGGGACTAGGTTGAGTCTTGGGTGTAAGACGGGACGTTACGTCGAAGGATGGCGCCTATTCCTCCAGCTCCGCGGCAAATCGCTCGACGGCAAGACGAAAAACGAGCAGATTCTCTGATTGGGTGGCTTCTTCCAGGCACTTGAATCGAAGTACCAAATGCGACTCTGACGTGAGGAGAAAGAGTGTAAATCCGGGTATTGGTGCGGGCCAAGCTTCTTATCCCTGTCGCGGTTCATCGAAACCTTCCTTTTTGGGCTCAGAGCCAGCGGCCTTGTGGAGGGATTCGGTGATGGTGATGCGGGGCATGAACCATCGGAAGAGAAAGACCAAGGCCAATAGCGTCAGAAGGCGGGCCGAATCGATACATGGGATGCAGGACTAGGTGTATGTTTACTCTACACCGAGTACCATCTTGCCTTTTGCCGTGTGGATAGGATAGGATGGGAAACCTTAGAAAAGCTTGCAATGCCCTCATGATCCCATCTTAGAGGTCTCGTGGTTACCCCACGGGGCGACTAGCAGCTAGCAAAGGACGACTCGTGCGGCATCCTTGGTCTCTTGGTATGCTTATGTAGCATGCTTACACGGAATACGCACGAGAGAACCGCCGACTGCAACGCTGGAGAGTGGACACGCGCCATGGATGCCGCTGAAAGCACCTCAGTCTCTGAACTTCACTGGCATGCTTGAGCAGCGGTACGATCTAAAATGCCGTAAGCTTTGCTACGACTTCATTACAACATGTAAGTCCTCACATGTGATTCGTGGACTCTGGCCTTTGGCCCATGCAAGGTAATTAGTGACTGACGTTCTGTACATGACATCAACACAACAAACATCGCAAGGGGATGAACTTTACTAGTAGGTTGAAGTCAATCCAACCTGAAGATTATACGCGGAAATATGTTCTGGTGCGGGATTTGACCCCAGCGCACAAATGGTGAAGGCTGGTAACGGCATTGAGAGCGACATGACTTCACCAGAACATCATACACACTTTATCCTTACAACCAATCGCGTTCCAACATCAAGGCTGTAGTAGGGCTATTCTGACCCTGAAGAGTCGAATCGAGTGGATTGTGTAGGACTCAATGTACAGATGTTTGGCGACTAGTCTTCAGGCAATCCATCATGAGTTATATCAACTAGCCTCACTATGCCTTGATCAATATTGTTTCCCTATCTCTACACGACCTCCCTCGTCTTGCACGTGACCAACAACAAGCTCCAGGCTATCCTCATCAAACGTCCGAATTCTAACCCTAGCATCTGCAGAATGCCGGCCCCTCTCGCTGGCTATCAAGTGCACTGTCTCTTCATCCCTCGGCTTAGACAAAATGGCCGTCGCTATCAATTGAGGCAGCTCACCCCAGGCATTGCTGAACCAGCCACGCCGTGCGAGACGGTAAAAGAGGCCATAGAGGATATAAGCAACCAATATCGCCGCGTGAATCAGTAGCACGGCAATGCCGAATTTTGTGGTCGCTGGTCGAAGGCTGTAGCCCCATCCGTAGCGTTCCATCTCCCAGTCTAATCGGGTCGCCATGTCCAGCGTCTCTTGATCTACCAACACCTTGCCGTTATAGTAAGTGTTGAGAAGGTCGTAGAGATCGGACTTTACTGTAGCAGTCTCTAAGCGCAGTTCTTCCAGTAATACCGTCCCGTTGTCGTATACGCCAGTGCGAGCGAGCAGGAGCTGAGATTGAGACTGTCGTGAGATACCGTCGGCTAACATGGTGGATAGCAGCGAGGCGATGAAGCCCGCAATATTGGAGGCTGGGTCCATGCCGAACCCTCCTATCGGGGAGACAAAGTGGGAGAGCTCATCGCCTGTGTCTTGCGTTAAGTTAAGGGCGAGCGTATCAATTAGCCCGTCGAGATCCTGCAGCCGACCCGACCCACGTTTATCATCAGGTCGATCAAAGGCTTGGCCTAGTTTTGAAGCCCAAGAGGCATCCAGATGAATACGATCCGCTCGAAATCGCTTTGGCAAGCTAGTGTTGGATGGCTTATCCCACAGCGGTGCAAGAGTCGACAGATTGTTGAAACTGTAGTCCAACGTGTCCGAATGACCCGGCTCAAACACAACGTCGACCTCGGCCCAGTATGCGTCGATAGAACATGGAATGATGAGACTGTCTTGAGAGAATGACTTGTTCAGACCAGTGAAGCCCTGTCCAACATTCCAGTCAGGAAGATATGGTATAGCAGCGACTGCTCCGAGCTTCAGTGGTGAGGCCTCGTCGTCAATGTTCCACCACTCAAAAGATGATCGGTTTAGTCGATCTTTGACAAATCCGTAAATGTCTGGTCGGACAGACCACTCTCCATCATAAGGCTCAGCGACACCTTTTGCGTCAATTTTGTCCAGGTTCCGCAGCCCTTTGGCATTGTATCTCGTTTTCTCTTGGAGGGTGTCGTTGTCCAGGCTACTGTATAGGAAAGGGCTGCACTGGACCTGAACCAAAGGCGCGAAGACGTCTTGTCTGGGTCGTAGGCGCGGCTGTTGTACCGTTCCAGCGAGTCCCGCCTTCGGATTGTCTCGAACGTACGAAGCAAAACACCCAGCAAGGTCCGGTACTGAATAAGGCAAAGTTGCAGCCACAGATGTGAACGTCTCGTCCAGCTGCGCAAACTCAGCCGTGCTCTGCAATTTGCGAAGAAGTCCCGTAGAAGAAGATGTATAGAAAATGGATGGCATCACTCCCTGCAGTGTTGCCTGGTCGAGTGAGTCGAAGATGGCATTCGCACCGGCATTGGGACAAGTCGATATCATGAGGCTGCCCGTGCATCCCGACCAGTCATCATGCGAAGCATCGGTCAACTGCTTCGGGTACATGGTTGACGAGTTGAGCGTCAGCATGAAAGTCGCTAGATCCCCGCCTGCGTTGTCGCCATAGGGGTTGTCCAGCTTCCACCAGTCGAGGCTCGGCAGGATGACAATCGCCGCCGCAGGGCCCACGATAGCGGCATAAATAACCCCAAACCCAAGCGCCAAAGCAAACACACAGTTTCGAGGCCTTCCAGGTACCATCAACGGTCTGAAGAATGCCCAGGAGAACAACCACGAGACCGTTCCGAACTGGTACACGCCAGTCAAAAGACCCAACGGCAGACCTTCACCCACAAGCATTCTCCGGGCGACATGTAGCGCGATCGAAGTGAGCGATGCGACAATCAGGATCTCGTGAAGCTTGGCGGCGAATTGTAGCGCGTCTCGACTTTGGTTCATGTTGAAGACCGAAAATAAGCCGCTGTGTCTGCTGTTAACATCGGCCCAATACCAGCCTTGGATGTTGATCACGCAGCCAGCAATGGTAGCTCCTACGGCTAGGAAATGAACAATCCATGTGCAAATCGTCAAGCTGTTGATGAATCCATAGTGTAGTTTGACCTGTCGAGGTAATTCGTCGTGTTCGGGCGCAGGCTGTCGTTGGTCTTGCCGAGGATTGGGACCCTCTTCGAGCTCATGTTTCGCTCCCGAACGTCTCGCACCATTCTTCGAGAAATCTGAACTACTACGGGAGTCCATCATGATTCTCCCAAGTTTAGCGATCAGGCGGAGTTCCGCCTCTCCTTGGTCAAGTGAATAGTCGACAGCACCCGAGTTGAGCCATGTCGCACATGACGAAGTAAGAAGATAAAACTTGGGCTAAGACAACCGAACAAGCATGACAAGACACTATAGACGATAATCAAGTGTCCATTACACAAGGATCACTCCGAACATGAATGACGTACTCGTAGTAGAAGTACGCTGTACCTAGAAGAAGACGGCTCAGATGATCCCTGACTTGTTGAGCATGGGCTGTGCATTAGCGGGCTCGTAGGATTCACTACTAACGTGTTAAAAGCTTATAAGTGGCCCGCCATCTTCGGCACTTACTGTTTTCGACCTCGTCAGTAAGCGTGCAAGGATCATAGCCTAGCTAGTCCTGCACTAATACGTCGCTTCTGAATGTGAAATATGCTTAGCAGGCTACACACAACTAGATTATTCCTTAGTATCTGGTGGTGGCATTCGTTACTCTTAGATTTGACCTACCTCATTGCCTAATTACCGGAGGAGCATTCATCCTCTTCTAGCAGAGCTAGGCGAACCACCCCACTTGCATCCACCCGCCGCGGAAAGTATGCCTGGCTAAGTGATCCGGGGTTGCTGTTATAGAAACTAGATGTGCTCATTTCCCTTTCAGCGTTCTCCAACGCTTGAGCTTTCTTGTCGCGCCAGAACTGGTTTGTCTCTTCCAGATCGCTGATAGAATCATCATCCGTGTCGATGTCGCGGTCTCCTAAGGTCTCTTGCATCTCGAAGTGATCGAGATAAAAGTCTTGCTGGGTCTGTTTGGTGCCAGTGATGCTTATAGGAACCAGAGGATGCCAGTAGGCCTCAATCCAGGTATCGAAACCTGGAAAGTCGGGGTCACAGAGATTGGCATATAGTTTCCAGCTAAGTCTCTCCTTTTCCTGACGACTCTGCTGGGAATGGATGGCCCAGGACTTCGCAGCATAGTCGAGAAAAGCTGCGAGCGCGTTGCTGGGGGCCCCCACATCAGAGCATTCGCTCTTTCTCGCTAAACAATATATATACGTAACGCAGATATTGAGCATAAGGGCTTGTGCTTCGGGCATAGAAAAGGCATTCTGAAACGTGTTCCGCGGCCGTTTCTCTAGCTCCCCATCCTCAATAGATGTAGAGCTAGTTGCGGTCAATGTAGACTGCGTAGACAGAGACCCCGCAAGCATTTGAGTTGAACTGAGAAGGTACTCTCGTGCCGTTTCATGCGCGAAGTATAGTTTCCCTCGGATGAGCCGAATGAAGTGACCACAGAGAGCTTTGACATGGTTTTCGTACGGATACACTAGATCGTATTCAACATCATCAAAGGTGATTGTTCCGAAGTCCTTGTCGTTGGTTTCTGCAGTAACGGCCAGGGCAATACTAGCTTCCTCTATAGTAAGTGGGCGGATAGCGGCGAGCATGATTTGAAGAAGTTTCCGGGATTCGTGGCTGTTTGGTCGTGCTTCTAGCAGGTCGCGGTAAATCAGGAAAATATCGCGATTTCGAAGTAGCTCGTCCAACTTGCGACGTGAAGCACCAGCTTGAACTTGTTGCTCTAGTAGATCGAGAATCAGAGCAACCCAGAGAAAAGTGCGATCTGCGCGCTGAACTAGCTCATTGCGAAATCTTTGGAGAATAGACGGTGGCAACCCTTTCTCCATTAAACGGTCAACCTTGTCGTGCACCACTCGGGTGATGTCTAGGCTTTTTGCTTCGGTCTCGTCTTCTCCCCGGCATCGTATTACCATGGCGACTGAGTTTAATGCTCCAGCTTTGCCTTGATCTCCCTCAGAGTCCTCTACTATAGCGTCCTTCGCACGAGGTCTATACTCGAAAGCCAACTTGATTCGAGTATCAGGTCGGCTTAAAATAATCATTTTGAACCTTGATCTGCCCTCAGTTGCGTTGGTTTTCCTTGTCCAGAAGTATTCAGCAATGAGGTTGATGAGGCTGCTGCGTGATGAGATCTCACATTCATCCAGTCCATCCAGGACGCAGATTGTCTCATAGGCTGGAGGCTTGGGTCTCCCCGCGGAGACGTCGACAGAGTCAGGGTACCCAACAGACTTGACCAGGGTGTTCCAAAGCTCTTCTAGCTTATCAATATTCCCGTTCTTCAATAAATCCAGACCAGTGTCCCTGATGTCCTTGCGCTGTTGGTATAACTGCTTAAGAACCGTCTTGACAGCATTAGCACCCCTCATTTGATCCAAGTTGTCCGACTTGAAGAAGAAATAGGAAACAGTAGTTGTAGCACTAGCAGTCTTCTGGAAATGATCAACCAGAAATCTTGCCAGGACAGACTTTCCACACCCTGGGTTATCTGAAAGCCACAATAATGCCGAGGTCGGATTCCGATACCAGCGTGTGAACGTGTTGTGCTCCAGTAGCCATGTACAAGTGCCTTCGACTGGTGCTGGGTTTCGGTTCTTATGTGATTTGTAGTCGATAGATCCAAGAGACATTTCCAAGTTGAATAACTGGTTCTTTTTCGCTTGGATCTCCTCGTGATCTCTTTCCGAGGCTGATATCATAAGAAGCAATTCCTTAGCACATGCTGCAGCCACAGCCGCGGCATAGTGTTGCCACTGTTTGGCCTTGTGTGCGTCGGCGTAATCGCAGATCCCGCGAATAACCAGAGAGGGGAAGCTTTGCATAAGACCTGCAGCTTCCATTTCGAAGCAAAGGACGCCACCGAGGTCTTGACTGACTCTATCTCTCGTAGTGCCGTCTTTCATGACCTGGTTGCCTGATGCGATAGTGCCAGTGAAAAGGACTGGGTCTAGAGATGAACGAGGAAGTCGTTTGACTTGATCTTTGACTGGACAGCCAGCACAGGTCTCGCCGGATATGTGCTTCGAGGATGCAAGAAACAGGACGTCGCTCTGAGAATTTGGCCGTGCAAATGCAGGAAGTGTTGAAAAGCTATGCATATGTGCTGTTATTGCCGTCTTCTCTCGCAACATCAGGGATCTTAGGCTTGAAAGTGCTGTGAGGAGAATCTGTGGTGGCGAATTGAGGTTGCCTGTTCTCGAAATCTTCCCATCCTCACCAGTCTTACCAAAGTCGTACTGGACGACGCCATTGTGTTGGTCGAAAGGCTGGCTGATAACGACATCACCAAGGCGAATATCATTCTTGGCACTGGGTACTCCCCCGCCAATGCCGACAAGAAGTCGACATTCAATTGAGGTAAAAGACGCCTTCATTTGACTTGCCACTGTCGCAGCCAGACTTGTTCCAATCTGGCCACTGGGTAAACAAGCAACCACAACATTATGATTGCCTATTCTGCCAAGGAAGTACGAGTTGGAGTCGTTCGCGGGCTGGGGCAGACTCTCATACTTTTCGTCCACTACTTGAATAGCGGCCGCCAGTTCCAGCGGGAGAGCGCAAACCCAACCGATAGTAAACCTATCAGCTTGTACAGACCTCATTGCAGAAGATTTGGAAGCCGTCCGTAGGCGCTATCGATTCAGTCGGGTTGTGTTACGTGCCTCTGTTTGAATCCGCTAGATCGAGTTGTCCGACCTTGAGTGGCATGGGCATAAACTGAAAGCGGGGTTTATTCACAGTAGGTCTGCCCAATTTATTGCATGGATCAAGTAGGCACAGCCGCACCGGCATTATCATCTATATTTAGCTGTCTATTTCCCTAGCAGCACCTTCTAGAGAGTTTAGGTCAATAGGTGTCCATAGTGATGATATATCCCTTATTCATAACACTTTACTCATCAACGGATGAGGCCTTTGCTCTTGTCATCGTACTTGCGTGTGCTAGCAGCCGACGTTTAATTCTGCGGTGCCCTATATGGCTTAGAACGGGAGAGCTGCTGTTCATCCTAAACTTTCGATCGCTAGATTGAGTGATATATCCTTCATTTAGAGACTTAAAATCTAGCCATTACGTACACTTTCCTCCGTATTGCATCTGACTGCAGAGACTCTTGTACCTCAGTCCATGACCAAACTTGAAGAGAGGATCCCTCGTATCAAAAGGCACATCCTCCATTTGCGCCTCGGCGGCTTCATTTGACCTCACCAGATCAAAAGGAAGCTTACCCTCCGGCTCAGCGACACCGAGCACAATATCGAGGAAGGCATCGTCGCCCGATCCGTAGCTGGCTAAGACCGCAGCAGCTTGCTCCACGACTTCAGGGAAAGCGACCGGGCGAACAATGTTGATGTCAACGATTGATGGCACGGCAGAGTATACGGCGGCTTGGCGATCCTTTTCGTCGTCTTCGTATTCGAGGGTGCCTTGTTGGTAGCCGAAGACGCCCTCGAGGGTGCCGTTGCGAGGGTCGTATGGACCTTGGAGACGGATCAAGGCGAGTTCAGCTTCTTCTGGGGTATCGACGACGGTGAAGCCACGGTCCTCGACCAGGGTAGCGTTGACACCCTCAACATAGATCTTGGTCTCGGAGGCAAGGTTACGAAGAGGCAGACGGTCATTCTCATTGGAGAGCAGAGTGAAGGAGCGCCTCTGGGCGCCCTCTCCAACGCGCATGAAGTAAGGGTTACCAACGACAGCATTTGCAGCATCGGGGTCAGCGAACGGGTTGTCGAACAGGCCGAGAAGGAACTTCTCCTTCAGAAGCTTACGAACAGAAATGTCGAGACGATCCTCGGAAACGCGACCGGAGCGAACAAGATCGATGATCAGCTGGAAGCGGTTCTCGCCACCAAATTGATCACACCCAGCCTCAATGATCCTGAAAGCGCGCTCCTCGTGGGAAGCATCCTCCATACCCCAAGCACGAGCAGGGAACTCAAGTGTCGGACCCGTTTGCGAGTCTGTAATAAGACCCCAATCAGTAACAACAATGCCCTCGAAGCCCATCTCAGTTCTCAGCAGGTCTGTCACAATCTGTTTGTTGAATGAGAAACCGACTTCCTCCCACTCAGTACCGATCGGTCGAGAATAGTATGGCATGATCTGCCTCGCGCCAGCCTCGAATGCGGCACGGAAGGGGATGAGATGGTAGTCCATGTTACGACCGGGGTAGGTCTGGTTCTTGCCGTTAGGGAAGTGGCTGTCCTCGCCGTTCTCCATTGCGCCGCCACCGGGAAAGTGCTTGGTTACTGTTGTCACACTGTAAGGGCCGAGGGTCTCGCCTTGGAAGCCCTTGATGTACTCGACAACCATCTCTGAAGTCAAGTGGGCGTCTTCACCCCATCCTCCGTAGATACGAGCCCAACGAGGCTCAGTAGACAGATCGACCTGAGGGTGGAGTGCTCCACGGATACCGACAGCGACGTATTCCTCACGAGCAATGTCGGCCATCTGCCTGACAAGCGCAGGGTCGCGAATCGCTGCCATGCCAATTGTCTCCGGGAAGCGGGAGAAACCGCCAGCTCCAATAGTGGCACCCTCGAACGAAGAGTAAGAATGTCTGGGATCCGACGATACACTGATTGGTATACCGAGTCTCGTCTCAAGAGCAAGCTCCTGAATACTGTTGATCCACTCAGCGACCTCGCCAGGATCGTCGACCGGACCTCGAACGTTGAAATGCGTCATGAAGTTGTCGACGATCAACTCTTTGATGTTCCATCTACCATTCGGTGAGTCGGGATCAGCGCTGGCTTGCTGCATTGTGAAGTTCGTGCCGAGTGTCAAGGAGTTGTGGAACATCTGACCAGCCTTCTCCTCCAATGTCATGCGAGAGAGGAGATCATCGACACGGTCGTCGACGCATCGCGTCGAATTGCGATAGACTGGAGTTGTGCCATTGGAAGATTGTCGTGACAGGAGAGCAGCGTGTCTGTCGACCCTTGAGGGAGCTGCTTGACCGAGGTTGCAGAAAGCCAGTCCGGCCAAAGCGATAGCAACGAAGCGAGTCATGGTAGCGGATGAAGAGCAGGAGTATGAAGAGCGAAGTCCAGCTGCAGATCACTGACGAGATGCCAGTACCCAACTTGGAACATCATCATCCTTAAGTACAAGACCATGCCACCGCCCAATTGGCATGACCACCACGACTCGCCCAGGCTCTCCATCACGAGTCATCGATGAACATCTGGAGAAACTCCGGATCACAAACACCCCAGATACTGGGGCATTCGGACCGAAGTATATACCAAATGGACCCCAAACCCTCCGCTAGCAACGGTGCAGCAGTCCCAGAGCAGTATAAAGCCTGGGCACTTTCTCCTCACTTGGGACCGGCACTTGGCTTCGGTCTGTACCGTGGCCCTGGGTTAGACTTTTTCCCACGTTATTAGTTACCGAATTAAGCGGGTCGAGGTGGTATTGATGCCATGCTTCAGCGGGGTTGAAGAGACTGGGGGAGTCTGGGGGAGCCACACCTTGTAAGTAAGGTTGTTTATTGATGGGTCCGGCTGGTCTTAGTTGGGGCTTAGTGATGTTCTTAGCCGGTAAATGAATGCAAGTGATCACAGGTTCTTGGATGAACTCGGGCCTAATGAGGAGTCTGAGGTGGATAGGGCTATGTTAGCTGATTATCAAGGGCTTCGCAAATTGTTTTGGAGAGCTTGATGGGCACCCAAGCCTATGTTCAGAGCCAAGGAAGCACAAATCAGGGGGTCTTGATTTCTTGACACGACCAAAATTGCACCCGTCGTTATGGCATTCCACGTGGTTGCGTCTCATGTCGGGAGCAAGCACTCTCGCTAACATGGATGGCAATCGACATCTCGATCTCGATCGCCAGCAGTCACACCGGGTTGCGCATTGCCACGCTTTCACGAGTCAAATTCCCTTCCGGCGTTCAGCCACAGCTTGGCCCCGAGAGACCCCCATCTGGCGCTAAACGTCTTGGGGAAGCCCCATGTTCGTCCTGTCCAAGTCAAACGGCCCGACTCAAGATCCCGAGATCTCAATCGATGACATTCTTTGCTTTTATAAGCATCATTTTAGAGTCTGCCACTGCCGAGGATATACCCTTCGGCTCCCGAATCTAGCGAACCGGATGCCGATATCGGTGTAGTACCGAGTCGCTGCCGGCTTGTCCAGAATAGCCACAGGAATTGAAGCGGTCGGACTTGGCTTCACTCACGAACTCCGATCTAGCCTTCGGAGTTGATCACGAATGTTTGTGGATTAATCTGATGAATAGGACGAGAGACTTTTTATGTACTTCCTTGCATGTGCGACTATGTATGACTTCTGTGGCTGTGTCCAGATAGACATGAGTGAAGGGAAGTAAGATCGTTCAGTAAGGTAGTGCTCAACTTTGCGAGACAGGTGGTCATGAGCCCTTTACTCATTACATGACGTTCATATAGTACTTGGAGTCTCACCTTGCCTTACAGCATTATGATTAAAGAATACAAAGTCGATTATAGATCCGTGTCACGTAAGAAGCATTTGTTGTCACTAGAAGTCATCTCATACTCCCTGCCGGGTAGGTAGCAAGAACATGAGAAAAAGAGCAACGTTTAAAACAACTTTTTCCTAGCCCTGAATGCTTAGTCTGGTATGGAAAACATAGAGAACTACAGTGTTGCCTAGCCGTGAAAAAGTTAGAGGATGTTTGATCTGGAGAACGAATAATAATTCAGTTAGTCGTATAAGTCCTGATCGCCGCGTTAGTCCTTCAGCGTCAATCTTCCATAGAGCTTCAATCGCGCCCGTGCAGATCAGCTGCATCAAGTTCCCAACATTCCAGTACTTTAGCACTCTAAAAACACTTATTATGTCATGTTCCAGTTCGTTGTCAGCATCTAAGACCAACGCATGATGGCCCGTGGCTTGCTGTGCCGCGGGTACGAGTGAACACTTTCGGCTTGAGGCCGACTATTCACGACCTCCTGCTGAGAAATGACCTCTTTCGGCTCCCGTTCTTACGCTAGACAGGATTCTGAGAGCTTCTAATTCGATAATTCAATAATGAAGACGAAGTTTTACGACTTCGTTACGATTTCATGACTCGATTGATCTGCGAAATGTGCCAAGAGGCTTACATCGTGAGCAACAGTCAGCTTACAACCAGCGCTTCTGTAAGTCGTCCCGTGCAGGAATTGGGTCTCGGCGCATCAGGATTCAGTACAAAACAATCGGCTGCTGTGACAATCACCGAGTGTTTTTCACAAATTCATCAAGCTCACCAGTGAGAAAGCCAACAGGTTTCAGATCCATATTCATCGATCAGCATCAACATGTCTGGTCTTACATATTACTCCTATGAAGGCGGCGGCGAGTGGTTCAGAGACCAATTCAACTTCAACCAGGCTGTCCGCATCGAAAATAAAATTGAGATCTCCGGCCAAGGTATGATGAGAGGTTATCTTAGAACGTTCTGGAGCTGACTTTGGTTACTAGGTGGTTGGATCTACGATGAAGAAATCCCGGAGCCAGATGTGCCATTCCGCTTCCCAGAAGACCTTGAAGCCGAGATCAGGCAAGCATTCACAAATGTGGAGACCACTTTGCAGGATGCAAAGGGCGAAGGATTATCGCAAGTCTATCGCATGACTTCTTACCACGTAAACATGACACAAGACGTTTTGACTTTGATGGTGGAATTGGTTGGGGAATATCTGCCTCACAAGCCGCTGTGGACCGTGGCTGGGCTGGAATCATTGGCGCTGGACCCCATGAGGATCGAATTGGATGTCGTGGCTTATGATCCTGAAGGCACAAGCATTTGCTAAGACTGCTCATCTCAAAGCAAATGGATCGTATGCGAAACACGCCAAATCAACAAGTCCTTGTTTGCTTGAAGTGCATGTTCCCATGATCGTGACTTCCAGGGGTGTTATGGGTTAGGGTCAATCCCCGGCGCACTGATGTCATGCGACGCTGTGCCTTGTTTCTTCCAGAATCCCAAACTGTGACTGGTCGCATCCATCTCGGATCGCGATGCACACCCAAAACCTCCCGCATCACTAGCTTCAAGACCGTTGGAATTTCGCGTGCGCTTCATGGACACTAAACGGCACGGGCCGGTTAGGTGGAAGCCCTACTGCCTTTCAGCGCTTAGTGCTTGATCTCGACATCGCCAACCCCCCAAAGTGCTGGGCAACAGCGCCATGGCTTCAACAATCGAACTTCTCGGGCGCGGCCCGGTCACGATCGAGACTGCGTTAGAGGAAGAACGAAATGTCCTGAGATGGGCGACATATGCACCGGCGACAGACCGACTCTTCGAAGATTTATGGGACAACAGAGATACGATCGCGACAATTGTGAGACATCACCTTGGGCTGGCCCCATCTGACCGATGTACTGTACTGCCGCGAGAGAGATGGATTCGTGGTGGTTTCAATCTATGTGTCTTTGTTGAAGTTGCTTCTGGTGACTCGACAAAGAGGATTGTGTTTCGAGTCCCAATGCCTCACAAACTGGCTGAGGGAAGGTACCCTGGCAGCGTGGACGAGAAGGTCGATACTGAGGTCGGCGCATACATCTGGGTTGAAGAACATTGTCCAGAGATCAAAGTGCCTCATTTGTTTGGCTTCGGATACATGGATGGCCGTCATGTAGGTGACATCCCAGCATGACCTGGTGAAGAAAGTTGTTGACCTTTCCAGTTTACACATGCGAAGCAAATGTCGATCTGGAGTCGACTTACACGATCCTTTTGGCGAGCAATTTATCATCGACTTGAACTCCCGCTACTATCGAACTACATCTGGAACCGACCCAGTAAACAGCTCTCGTCAGCATACCTCGTCCTCGAGTATCTTGGTCCCGACGTCGGGACAACCCTCTCTACCACATTTGTCGCGAACAAGGACGACGAGGACAGAAGAGCCCGGCTCTTCAAGGGACTGTCTCGGATAATGCTGTCACTGGCGAGAATACCTCAAGCGAAGATTGGGTCATTCCAATTCCGCAGCAACGGTACCATCGCCTTGACAAATCGGCCGTTGTCTTTCTCGATGATGATCTCGGAAAACGACGGCGCGAGACGAACAATCGAGAGGGACGAGACCTTCACTTGTACCGATGCCTTCGTTTCGGAGGCTTTGACATTCCACGACAACCGGTTCTTGAATCAACCCAATGCGGTATACAGCGAGAAGGATTGCCGTGGCCAAATGGCCGTCAAGACTTTACTTCGCACAATCAGCCACAACTTCATCCGAAGCGATCTCAGGGATGGGCCATTTCCTCTTCAGCTCACAGACTGCCACATGTCCAACATCCTCGTTGATCAGCAATGGAACATTACCGGCCTAATCGATCTCGAGTGGATCTGCGCCTTACCAGCAGAGATGATGACGGTGCCGCTATGGTTGACTGGCAGTAGTGCAGAGCAGCTCGAAGACGAAAAGCTTGAGACATTCGACAAAGCTCGAAGGGAGTTTATGCGCATCTTCGAGGCAGAAGAGGAGAAGCAACCCATCAGCCCTTTGAACCGGTCCCGACCGCGGTTGTCGACGATTATGCACAACATGTGGGAGTCGAAAGGCACATGGTTCTGGCAAAGTATATCCGCCATGAATCTCATGTACTTCCTTGTGGAAAGTCATCTTTGCCCACCAGGATCGATCACGAGCAAGGCAGAGAGACATCTATCCCGCTTTTGGCGTCCGGACGCAGAGGAGATGGTTCAGAAGAAACTCGCAGATAAGGAGACGTATGAACAGGATCTGCGCGCGCTGTTCAAGCCGGAGAAGAAACGAGCGCGAAGCACGAAGGCTCCATCGGGGCGATCGGTAAAAGCCGAATGAAGGTTGACGGACTGAATTATTCCTCGAGAGCTTGTTTTATGATACCCATCACCAGGAAGCCACAGACTACTCGCAGTAGGTATTGTTCCTGCAGCATCACCATATTGACGAGGAGCGGCAGTCAACTTGCAGTGTTCCGTTTGTCAATGTAAGAGAACTTGGACATTTCCTGTCTAGGTTCAGGCAGGCGCAGGCAATCCCTCGTTGAACATTTGCCGTCAGTTCTCATACTCATCATGAACAGACCATGCAAGGATTAGCGGCAATCATTTAATTCATATCATAATCATTATCATCATGAAGCCTGACTAGCCTCATCTATATCCCATCCTCCCACTAGTTCGTTGAGCTTGGACTTCTCTTGGCAGAGCAATCGAAACTTTGAATCAGCTTCTTCCACCCAATCTGCCCCAAGTCAAACTTGTTCTCATACCCAAAGTCCACAGCTCCAAATGTGCAGCCTGTCGGACTTCGGCAGATCTCTCCACAAGAGTATAGTCGTGGGAAGCACTCGAAATCTTCGCCGTCTGGTGCGAATGTTGCTGTGTTTTGGAAGAAGGGCTCCTCGAGTTGTTGACATTGGACGTCGCCGACCGGGGAGAGGGGTGCGACTACATGGGAGCAAGTTCCAGTTGAATTTGCGCCGGTGCAGAGAAAGACCTGAGATCGTTCAGCATGTTCCCAACGATTGGAGCATCAAACTTTGAGCTCGGATGACTCGAGGGGACTTACACCGCCGATTTCACGTTTGTAGTGGATCGGATTGGCTGACACGACAAGTGCCCAAAGGGCCACGATGATGGCTGAAAATAACATTGTGTCTGCCTTGTTGAGGAATGTATTGTTGTCTGCTTTCAGATTTGATTGCAGTCACGATGAAATTAATATCCGTCTGGAGGGCGCGAGGGTGGCTGGTCAAGAACAAGGGAGAACAAGGGAAGGAAGAGGCTGGGCCACTGCCGTCTTATACAACAAACAACTCGCTCCCCATCCGAAACAAACATGCACTACTAGCTGCAAGGCACACAGCTGCCATGAATCACTCCCAGACGCGACTCTTCTCCCTCCCTTGGATGTTTGCACGTCAATGCAAAGCAGGATAGATGCGTTTGTGCATTGCTGCAATGCGCCAAGACCTGCGTTGGCGGAGAATGATCGTCAATTGAATACCGACGTCATGCAGATAAGTGCCGGGATGAGTTAGAAGCCAGGGAGGATATTGGATCATTTGATGCGCTAGGACCAGTAAGTGGGCTATCGGAATACGAAGTGATCGACAGGTGCCGAAGGAGGCTGGGTTGTGTTTGCTTCTTTCACTGGCTGGACGACTTAGATGGATCCCGGTTGGTGACAACAGGCTCAGCTTGACAGGCGGAAGATACGATGCCTCCGTCGCGTGACACATGGCGAAGGCGACTCAAGTTTGTACTTGCGAAGACCCTGAGTATGTCGCAGGCAATGTCTTCAATTGAAATTCAAGCTGGAATGCCATTTTCTCCATGTGGGCAGAACCATGGCGTCACTGTTGGGGTCCGTCCATGTTGGTGAGACAAAGGGTTCCGAAGCTTTGACACGAGTACAGACCAACCACACGAGTATTGATCTCCACGACGCCGTCACTGAGGAGGCCACGCTGGAGGCGGAAATAGTACCGCCACGAAACATCAAACTGAACCTTGTGATTGGCACACTTCCGTGTAGCTATGTTCTGGTGCATCCAGACCTATTCCGTGTCCCTCACCGACAACGTCTCCATCTGATTTGCCAACCCCGATCCCGCCTGGCTGGCTTCCTGACGACTCCTCAGCACATTCGCCCAGCGTGCCTGAGCTGCAGCTAGTTGTACAGAATCCCTCTTTTCCCGTCTTTTTATAGCTGCCGAAGCAGAAGCGATTGTCGTTCTTGGAAAGATAGTTAGGATCCTCGATTATCCAGTGATGGGATTGTATAATGTTGCCTCGCGGAGACTCTGCGAGACATTTTGCGACTGGCGAAGAAGAATGGCAGAGGTTATGTAGATTCGCGGTGCGTAGGATTGAGATGCCAATATGGACTTTGTTGGCATACCGTTTTCTTCTCGGAGATCGTCAATGTCGATGCCTACAAAAGCCACATCTTTGAATCGCGTTCGTGGCTTCGGTAGGCACTCTACGTGTGCGGCCAACGTGGAGGGTTCGTCCACCCAGGCAAGTTTCGTTCGTCGTAGTACCCAAACAGCCAGCGGATAATCACAGTTCCCTCCTACAGGAGACCTGGCGCTGGGTCTGAGCTAGTTTCTGTTCCTCTTTCAGGGCGTCTACGGGCGCGGGCTCTTCGCGCGACGCCTCAATAGTCGCCATGACCAAATTCATCTTTGGCAACCGGCTCCGGCGATGGATCCCGTTTCAAAAAGGGCCAGTCCATGCAGTTGCAAGTTGTCGCACAGGGCCTGAGCTCTCGGGCGGAAAGAGTCATACAAAGCAAGATTAGTAAGAGGCTATCAGCACGAACAAGTTTTCTGTTAGGCTTCTTTTGTTCAATTCGCAGAATCGGTGGCGGGGTTCCGGGCGATATAAGGTTGCACATGAACTCGGTATTTGGCACACTTTTGTGTATTCGAACGATACTTCAACGCCACGCTAAATCAGATAAATCAGTGGCACTCGTCGCCGGTCCGAGAGCCGGACGTGCTTGACCATGGACCGGACGACAGCCAGCCATATTTTGTCCAAGAGGATGCTCATACAAGCTCGTTGCAAACGTTCCATCACAGGTTGGGTAGTGTCAACTCCTCACATGACCAGTCCTCGTAGCTACAGAGAGTCAGTCATTATCCACGCAATCCATTTGAAGCGTCACTCACCATCCGTCCGGTAGGTATCGTCGCACAATCAGAGGCAGCTTCTTTTCTTTGAGTTCCTTCCTGGCAATCAGGATCGGGTCTGTCAGACCCTCCAGATCGACGAGCACTGGGGCGTTCAGGCTGATTTGCAAGGCTCTTGTGCCAATGACACGTGCGAGCTCGTACTTTGTCATCATCGGTGTTGTGGCGCGCTCGTCATCGGGGATCTTCTTGTCCTTGATTCCACCGGGGCCCTTCAGACCAGCAGCAGCACTCGCAGAAGGGTCGCCGGAGGTGACGATGTTGTCCTCGTCGTCGCCATTTCGCTGGTTGCCATTCTCATCAAACTCGCCGACCTCGGGGTCGTAGTACTCGTTCAGCTCATCATCCTCGTAGGTGGGCTCGTCACTAACACGAAAAGTCAGAAGCTATTCAGAAACGCGCTGGGTTTCTAAGAAGAACGAACCCGCCGTCGTTGCCGATCGGATCGTCGCCAAAGTCAGACATAGTGCTCGGGTATAGTTGAAAGACGTGAGGTTGTTAAAGAGCGTGGTGGGCGACTGGCCGTGAGATTGGTGCCTTTGTATGGCGGGTTGACTGTGTTCGTGACTTTTCTTTCTTTGCGCCGCGGTCGCTGCCTCGTGAAAATCAACCTGCATGAAAGGCCATTTTGCCGAAGATCTACCGTTGGTGGTGGTTGCAGCTCGAGTTGCGAGCCGGTTCCAGTCGTCCCCCACCACCCAAAAAGTTACTGCGTCACCGCCTAAATTTCACAAAGTTCTGCCGCTTTTTCGTCTTCCGCCATTCCCGTTCCCAGACATGCTGCGAGATCAAGCAAACACACATCAGACTCAATCATGAGCAAGCGGACGGCTGTTGGGGAGCCGTCGGGTGCTCCATCACCCAAAAAGCTTGTCGTTGAGTCCCTATACCCACCAAGTGAGGACCTCTTGTGATGCTTTCCGAAGTCGTTATGCTGACCGCTTTCAGTAATTGACGACGACATGGACGATACTTATACCAACGCTCCGACTCCAAGCTCAACAGGAGATGCTGAATCAGTTGTCACTACTGCGACGACCCCGCGTGCGAAGTTTCCCTCCGATCTGAAGACTCTTGCCTGCACTTGGCCAGGCTGTCCCAAGACATTCAACCGCCCCGCGCGCCTTCGAGACCACCTCAATTCACATACCAATTCTCGCCCATTTAAGTGTCCATATCCTGATTGCGACAAGGACTATATCGAGGACAAACATCTTAAACAGCATATCAAGGGATCCCATACCCTTGAACGAAAACATGTGTGCCAGCGGGATGGATGTGGAAAGACCTTTGCAACTGGTACTAGGCTCAAGCGTCACCAAGCTGTACACGATGGCGCGGATCGATTTCGATGCCAAGACTGTGGGCAAAGTTTCCGAAAACGTGATACTCTGAACGTACACGTGCGCAAGGAACATCTCAACGTTCGGCCTTTCCAGTGCTCCGAACAGGGATGCGACGCTGGCTTCGATACGAAAGCCTCATTGCGACGACATCGAGATAAAGAGCATGGCGAAGCTCGTTTCTGGTGCGCGGAGTGCCCTGTTCAGGCGAACGACAACGGTGATGACGATACGCCAAGAGTCGGATTCACAACGGAGGCATTGCTTTTGGCGCACATGAAGCAAGAACACCAGAATTGCATGTTCTGTGACTTTAAGTCCTCTTCGAAATGGGCAATGGAGGAGCACGTCGAAGTGCACCACTCAGGGCGGACCGTTGAGGAGCGCAAAACCGTGCTCTGTCCATACGACGATTGTGACAAGAGCTTCACGAAAAAGGCGAATTTGAAAACCCACATCAGATCTGCTCACGAAGGATTTCGATTTGTCTGTGGCGAAGCCTCGGTGTCAGGGACCGACTTTCAAGCATGGTCTCATGAGCAAGGCTGCGGTGACAAATTCAGCTCGAAAGCCCGTCTCGAGGACCATATTCGTTTCAAGCACCTTGGTTTCGTCCGGCCAAAGCTCTCGCAACTCGAGCAGCCTACGATTGATCCACTGGACGAGATCTCGGGAGCCGCTGTGAGTAAGAACGGGATCGTATGCGCGGCTTGCAATGAGCCGTTCTTGCGACAGTATGATCTCGAGCTACACGTAGTACGTCATCATGGCGGTCAAGACGCTTCGACGCCTATACATGCGGGAATAGATCTTGCGTCGCTTGGTATCAGCCAGGAAGATTCTTTGTGGCCGGTTGATGACGCTCCCGAAGAGAATATCTTTGCGTCAGCGATGGATTTTGATCAGCCACGCGATGAGTGGGCAGAAGACGAGGCGAATATCCTTCTCCTAGCGAGAGATGAGGGTCTGGAAGCAAACATCGACCCTGCATTGTCACACATGTGATGGGATGCGACGACATTTGCTTGATTTGATGGATTTGGCGTTTGGCATGGAAAAGCTCACACAAAGCGATGCTTGGGGAAGCAGCGATTTGCTACGATTTGATGACACAACACCCGGTTAACTGCAATGTAGGGGGCCAAGAGCCACATGCAGATATGTACATGGGGCATAGCTTACGATGAAATGAAACATGGAACTATTTAATACACACCGTGAATAGGACGTGCTATACCCGTAAAGCTAAACCATACCGCGCTGTGTCCTTCTATTCCTGTATCCATACCCCCGAAGCAATGCTCTGTAACCAATAAAACTCCAAGTCGTTTCCTCCGTTTTCCGTGATGCTACCTTACGTTGTCAATAAAGGTGACGTCCACACATCTCGACCTTCTGGCGGGATTAGTGGGAGAAGAAGGCATTGCTCAGCCCCAGAATCGCCATGCCAAGGAAACCGAAGAAAATAGATAGGTTGCGGTTGTGGTTCAAGCTTAAGCTCTCGACAAAGAGCTGGAGCGCAACACTGACCATGATGCCGGAGGTGGCCGCGAAGAGGCACGCGTATGCGACTGGGCTTGGTGTCATATGCGAGCGTTTCGCAACGTGGAACCAAAGCGCAGCGATGGCTGCACCCAGTGGTTGAGACAACCCTCCGAGCACAGCGGACCAGGCCATTGCCCGCCAGCGGGAGCCAAGAGCCATATAAAGCGGCAGACACATGGCAAAGCCCTCGGAGATGTTGTGGACGAAAAGAGCCATGAATACATTGAAGCCAAGCTGCGGATTGGCGTGGTTCGTCGCGTATGTGATGAAGCCCTCTGGAAACTTGTGTAGGGCGATGGCTATCGAGGTTTGTAAACCGATGGAGAGGAAGGCATTCGTGGGAACGTGGTGATGGTGCTGGGCCTCCAGGTCTTCGTCGTCCCCGTCTGCCTCATCATGTCCATGATTATGGCTGTGATTATGATTGTGACTGTGATCGTGGCTGTGTCCATGGTTGTGGTTGTGTTCATGGTGGTGGTGAGATTGGGGATCCTCGTCAGTCGGCGATTGTTCTTCAGAGACCTCCTCTAACGTAGGCTCAATGGGCTCTCGCGACGCAGCTCGGCTGGTCCTGAACATGGGACTCGTAGGCTCTGCATGTTCGTCGCGATGCTGCTCCTCAGTGCCGTGGAAAACCGAGCCCGACGAGGGATAGAAAGGACCAGTTGTGGTACGAACCATGGTCGGTCCGCGTGTGGTTCCGGTGCCTGTGACAGGCCTGCTCCCCAAATGCTTGAAGCATTCCTGGCCACAAGGGTCTGTGAAACCATAGCAGTTTCCCAGCTCATCACAATTGTTCTTCGTGTCTTTCACAAAAGACATGACTCTCTTTTGTACCTGGAACATCGAAGGGCGTCGGCTGGCTGGGTCTGGGCCTGCTGTAGCTGCGCGAGAGCGAGAAGCTGAGAGCGGGACCCCTGGGTATTCTGCCATCTCTGCATTTCTCTCAGATGCCACACGTACAAGAGGTTTTGTCCGGCCGTTGATCTCGCTGTCGAGAAGTGGTGTCGACTCGTTCGCGTGGGTATGGCCATTTTCGTGGCCGTGGGGGTGCTTGAGGCTGGCTGGTCTTGACGACCTCCGTCTCGAGAACCGCCTTCTAGAGCGACTGACTCGTGATTCTTGACGCTCATGGCTTACGGACCTATACGATTGTGATTCTTCGGCTGCTTGTTCGTCGTGGGTGTGGTCGCAGTCGACAACGTGCGAGGGCATAAACTGGTGCAGGACTCGAGACACGACCTGAATACCGATGAACCCGCCGATAAAGCAGCCCATCATGATGAGTCCGGCGGTCTGATCTGACCAGTCATCGTCGGTGAGGTATCCTTTCGATTCGGGGAGCATGCTGTAGAGAGCAGAGAAGAGCTTCGAGACAAGGCACATCGGTCAGCTGAGGCGACTGCACAAGAGGGATGCTGGGCACACTTACCATGACGCCAAAGCTCAGACTCAGCGAGCATGCGAGGAAAACATTACTTTCCTCGATGCGGAAGTTGCGCTTCCCAGGGAAGAGGCGAACAATTGTGTCGACGCAGATGATAGCGGCGCCGAAGACGCATGCTGCTCACAGTCAGACTTGGGATGTAGAGGGGCACGGAGGGAGACACTCACCAATACCGCTGACGATGCACATGATCCATCCTCGCGTATCATTGTCGAGATCTCGAGTTGACAGCTTCATCGCGACCGTTGATGAGGCGGGCACCCGCGGCCTCTGCGCTCCTAAGCTGGGTTCTGTGGCTGGACGTTGTGTTCATTCGTCGAGGTCGCTCGCGTTGCACGAGTGCTGACAAGTTGTCAACGAGACAAGGTCGATGATATTGAATAAATGCACCTGAGTGCTACCGATCTGACACTTCTGGGCTGAGACACCGCAGGACGTCGAATTCCTTGGTTGAGTGTCGCTGGAGTTGCGTAGAATGGACTCGAAAGGCTTATTGTCAAAGGGCTATGGGCGCGCAGGGTACTTGGTGGTTCTGGGCGCTGACGTAGGCGAATCGGGGCTGCAACTGGAGACGATCGAATCGCTAAAGACGGCGTCGCGATTGGCCGGTTGCAGGGCGAGGAGCACTGAGATCGCGTTGATGCTACAAGTACCCTGCAGAAGGACAGTAAGAGTCAACAACCATGATGCGTTCACGATATTGAATGAAGATGGGAATTTTGAAAGTTGATACAATGAGTTTATGTATGATGCTATTAAAGGGGGACAGACTGGGGACCTTGACGGGTGCAGCCGCTGCCTAATGCATGTTCTGTGCGACGCCTCACTGTAACTCGACCCGTGATGGAATAACCGTCAGGGTTCTCAGAATGGACAACCAAGTCAAGTTCATGTCTATTTGTAAATTGAAACACGACCGTGCACTTAAGCTTGGTCATCCTTCGGCAGTCGAGACGAACTACCGACGTCTGGAAGAATCACGACCATTCACAATCCTCAATCCGCCCCCTGATCTAATGAACAGTAACTTTGCTAGCCGGCGGACAGGACCCGGCTGATATACTCCCACCCATGCGCACGAATCCCGCAATCCCGCATGAGGCACCCATTCGGGATCCTGACATCACCATTGATAATCAGTCCATGACGTGAGGCCACAAAGGGTAAAGTATAAGAACTTCGACCATGTACGTTGTCCCAAAATATTCATCGCGAAACATCATCTTAACTGGTACCTTATCTCACAATGCCAACAGGAAAACGCATCGTATTCACGGGAGGCAGTGGTAAGGCTGGGCGTCACGTCATCCCAGAGTTGCGCAAGGCCGGCCATACTGTGCTCAACCTCGATTTGAATCCTCTGCCCAATCCAGACGGCAAGGGCCTCAATGAGGATGTGTACACCTTAAAGACCGATCTCACGGATTCGGGGCAGGTATTCAATGCCTTAACATCCCACCCCAGTATGGCTGGATATGCTGGTGCCTCGCTGCCTACGCCTCCAGATGTGGTCATTCACTTCGGTGCATTTGCTCGCAATCTGATTGTACCGGACAACACGACTTTTCAAGCAAATGTCACCTCGACCTATAACGTGATCGAAGCTGCGTGCAAGCTTGGCGTCAAGAAGATCATCATTGCATCGAGCGAGACCACCTACGGTGTCTGTTTTGCTCAAGGCGACAAGAAGCAGGACCACTTTCCGCAGTCCGAGGACGATGTCGTCGTACCCGAAGATTCATACGCTCTCAGTAAGATCTGTGGCGAGCGCATCGCCGACACCTTCGCACTCCGCTTCGGCGTGGACATCTACGCCCTTCGCATCGGTAACGTCGTCGAGCCACACGAGTATGAGACACTCTTCCCAAGCTGGGTCAATGAGCCTGAGATCAGGCTGCGCAATGCATGGAGCTACATCGACGCGCGAGATCTCGGCCAGATTTGCGCAAAGTGCATCGAAAAGGACGGGCTGGGTTTCCAGATCTTCAATGCGACGAACGACACCATTACGACGAAGCAGCCTACGGCAGAGGTGCTGAAGAAGTATGTGCCAGAGGCAAAGATTACGAGGACAATGGGTGAATATGAGGCACCCCTCTCAAACAAGAAGATCCGAGATGTTTTGGGCTTCAAGGAGGAGCACAATTGGCAGAAGTACTATAAGCCATGATGGGCTCTCACTCAATGGACCAGCGGACTTACTGTATCAGAGCGTACTACATCGCGGTCAATTCCTTCTCGGGTGCTGTCGGATCTTTTGACCATAAGTTGCCACGATCTCTGGTTTGAAGCAAGTTATTGAATTATTGATATGTGATCCTAGCCAACCTTCTCACTCGATCCTTCCTCCAGAGGCGTTAATTTGAGGTACATGCCGTTCTCGGGCCTGATCGTGATAACTCCCCTCGGCAGGACCAATCCATCATCCATGTTCAACGTCCACTTGAACGATCTGACCATACCCGCCAACAAGCACCTCATCTCCGCCTTCGCGAATCCCTGGCCAATACAACTTCTCGGTCCATGCAAGAAAGTCATAAAGTCGTAATTACTGCTCGCTCCTCCATTCTGATTCGGCTTTCCGTTGTCTCCTACCCAACGTTCGGGTTTGAACTCTGCAGCGTCGGCACCCCAGATCTCTGTTGAGCGGTTGATGTACCAGATTGAGACGATGATGTCCGTGCCCTTGGGGATGAATTGGTCGCCGATGCGGGTGTCGCGGAGGGCTTGACGCATGGTAAGGGGGACTGTTGGGTAGAGGCGCAAGGTCTCGTGCATGATTCCGTTTAGGTAGGGAAGCTGTTCGAGGATGCCGGCGAGTTCGGCAGCGGCCATGTTCGCGACGTCTGGAGGAAGGGCGCCGTTGATCTCTTCGCGAAGCTTCTCTTGGACTTCGGGGTGTTTGGTGAGCAAGTAACATGCCCAGGTGATTGCAGATGCGGTGGTCTCATGCCTAATCCGTTGTCAGTATACTCAAGATGCAAAAGAGCGAAGAACGTACCCAGCAGCAAGGAAAGTCAGAAGCTGGTCCTTGAGTGCGTCATCAGAGAAATCCCCTGACTTCATGAGAAGAGATAAGACATCAAAATGATCGTCCCCCTTCTCGGCAATAGCGACTCTCTTCTCCTCAATCAAAGGCCGGCAAATATCTTCGAGCTGTCCAGTAAGATGATCGAAGGTCTTATTCATCCGCCACGGGATCGTCTTGATGACAGAGCGACCAATCGCAAGACAAAGCATAGAGAAGACGAGCTTTTCCCGGCTGGGTTCAAGGAGTTGCTCGTAGATGCCGGCGAGAGGGTCATGGCCTTGCTCGACAGCGTCGAATTTCCGACCGAGACCTGCGATGCCGATGATGTCGAGTGTGACCTTACTCGCCCAGCTATTGAGCTCAATGGTCGACGTGCCAGACTCCTTCATATCTTCCTTGAGCGCTTTCGTCAGACTTTCGCCCTTAGCCCACATCATGGGATATAATTCCTTAATGTGTCGATAGTGGAATGCAGGTGTCGTGATCTTGCGAAGAGACTTGTGCTGGTCCTCCTCCACGATAATAAGGCCATCGCCGAGGATGTATCGAAGGAAGGAACTTATCCGCTTCGGCTTCGAGAAGTCATAGCAGCGATGAACGAGGAGGTCGGCCATGAGGCGTGGGCTCATCAGGGCGATCTGGTTGCGCAGGACATTGAGGGCGACTAAGTCTTCTCCTGGGTACTCTTTGGCGATGTCGATGAAGAGGTCGCCCGAAGGTCTGTCTTTGACCACTAATGATCTATGCGCTGCGCTGATATATGCCTTGAGGAGGCCCAAGTCAGTACCAACGATGAAGACAAATTTTAATCCCACAGTATGTTGACGACATTACTCACTCTTGGTCCAGGAATATGTCTGAGCGGACTGAATACCCTTGGGTACACGACAGTCCAAAAAACGAGGCCGAATGCCCAGTTGACGCACAAGAGGGTCCCAACGGCTGCGAGATGACTTTGAGTGCCATAGTAATCTGGAAAGAGCTTGATAGCCACCAGAGCCTCAACCGCAGCAGCAAGTGTGAGGGTTGGGAAGCCGAACAACTTTCGGGCGACGGTCATGGTGGGCGAATGACTTTGGAATCCCAAGATCAAGGCAGTCTTTGTGACTGTGGAAGTCGTGGGAACTGCTCACATGCAAGTATGATATTGAGGCGTGTAAGGCGCAGCTTGCAAGCCGTTGTAATACTTGGCAATTGCTGCCGATGTAAGCCGCAAAGTTGAATCAATGTTATATAAGTCAGGATTGGTGTAAGTCAGCGCAACGATGCGTAAGTCAGGTACGAATTACATTACGCTGCAGCGAAAGCCAAGAATCATCGGGCGAACCTGTGCAGCCTCTTCAATACACCCACCTTCTGACATTTCTACACAAGCTTAATCAGGAAGCTCCCTCGTCGTTGGGGGCCAGCTCGATTGAGGTTCGGTCATGCGAGCAATTGAGGGGCAAGCTTGTTAGTCGCAAAGAGGTTGCGCATTGGGTTTAGCATGCGAGCTTCCCGACCTTTAGCTTGCAGGGGCGCAATCTGTCTAAGTTTGCGGGTGACGTAGAGTTGCCAGATTGGTGTGATGAGAATTCTTAATGTGGTCTTTCGCATGTGAAGATGACGGAGGGTTTGTCAAGGGCTGAATGCTGGTCTGGGGTGCAGATCCGGGGTATGGCATGAGGCTCGCAAGGTCGCGAGCTTAGTTTAGAGGCCTGACGCATCTGAATGGAGTTTGTTTGAGTTGCAAATGTGACCTTCGGGATGGGTATGGTGGTCGCAAACTAAGAGCGAAGAAGGCAACTCCACAAACTGACCGAATCATCCACTGTTCGATGCGATTCTCAGCTCGGAAAAGATTAGGTCCCTAACTGAAGTTGTCAAATGCCTCAAGGGTTACACTTATTATACATCAAGACCAAGCTAGACTGAAGGACGTACTTGAAGACCTTCTGAATGAAGGCCGTCTATCTCGAGCTCAATCACAACAATAGGTTGATCAGATCGTTCGAGATTTTACAGCAATGGCTTCCAAAGTCATCATCAGCCTGGTACTTGGCTGCGCGCTTTTAGGCGGCTATGCTAGCATGTACACTTCTTTGCGCCACGGCTATTTCGATGCTTTGCGCGCTTGTACAGCCCAGGCACCACCATTCCGAGACGAACCATGCATACTGGACATGTCAGACTCAATCACCAAAAGCTTGACAGGCGTTCCAGCACTTGATGATCCGATCAACATGCTCTTCGAGTTCTTCTCTCAAGGACTGCGAAGCAACCCGGATGTGAAGGGCCTTGACCTTGAAGCCTTGCTGGCATTTGTTTACTTGGCAACGCAATTCGGAGGTGCCTGGTTCATCATCGCGCTTGAAGGTCTGAGACTCGGCAACAGAGGAACAATTCTTAGCTGGTAGGTCGATGATTCTAGCCAATTTCGAGACTATCACTGACAAAGACAGGACTGGTACATTTGGCATCGTCTTTCAGGCTGTCACCATCACGATTATCGCCCCGGTCTACTTGACACTACAGCTTCTCAGTTCACCTTCAACACCGACACTGGAATCGCTCCTGGTCGACCCTTACGACTTGGCTCTACTGCCATTTTCTGCAATTCTTACATACATCGTGCCGACTATTGGACTTTGCCTCCCGTTGCTGAACCTGGGCTCCGGCGACGTCAAGCACCACGCAGTCGCCCTCTGGCAACCCTTTCCTCTCTACCACAGTGTAGTACGAGGGTTTTCGTCCTTCTGGCACGGCAACGGGGACAGTGCTACGAACAAGCCAGCTTCACAATCCAATCTCACAGCGACAAGAAGAGCCCTCAATAGGGCAAATTGGGTGATCACGACTCTTGCGATCGGTGTGCATTGGGCGGTCTTGGGCACAATCATTGCGTCAACGACCACAGATCTCATTTCGCAGATTGACGGAAATCATATTCTCGCGCTCACATCACTGACTGAACCTCCGACTCTGGCAATGCTCAACACTCCTGTCTCAATCACGGACTCGAGAGAGATTGTGGTGTCGTTCTTGCGCTGGGATGTATACTGTACTTGCCTGTCAATGCTTGTATGGTCGGCGTATCAACTACACTCCATGCGTGGAGCGCCTGGCATGCTGTCCACGATAGTCAAAGCGGCGTTTTACGTATTGGTGGGCGGGCCAATCTTCCCGTCCTTGATGTTCGTCTGGGAACGAGATGAGAGGGTTGTTCAGGCGCTTGAGCTTGAGCGTCGTAAAGAACGAAATGGCAAGACTCGCCTCAAAGTGAGACGTTGAGTGGCATAAACACAAAGAGGAGTTTGGACGAACATAGATCAGGGCAGAGTAGTAAAGTGGCATCACATTAGAAGCAGCACTATATCTTCAACACATGACAGAATCCCCATCCCCAAACTCAAAATCCCCCTCCACAAAGTTCGTCTCAACACTCTGCAAGACATCATAATTCATCGACACCGGCATCGGCACCGGTGAAGCAGAAGCCCTCGGAAGTGATTGTTCGCGATCAAACCCAATACTATTCCTCCTTCCCTCCGTCCAGCCAACAGCCGATCTAATCCCGATCGCAGCATTCATTCTCTTGAGGATGATATCTGCCCTTTCGATCTGTGCGGGTGATGCGTAGGCGCAATGTGAGATTAGGCGGATTGAGTGGACGATGATGATGGCGGTTGCGCCGTCGTGGTACATGGTCGCTGGCATGCCGCCTGCGTTGATGTCGCCGAATGCATATGGGACGCTTGCCAGCATATCCTCGATAGTCTTGCTCACATCTGACTCCAAGACGGGCACGCACTCTGCCCAAAGTGCGCTGTAGCTGTCTCCAAGTCCCTCGTCTGCCGGCTGAAGGCTGTGATACAACAACATCGTCAACAGCAAGATCAACCTCGCTGACCTCACCAAAATGATAATACAAGCAGTCTCAGCATCATAATGCGTACCACTACTACCCATCTGACCCAAGCCCGTCGGCACACCACGGCCTTCGAAGGTGGTCTGCCAGTACATCGCAGCTTCTTGATCCCATGTGTAGAACTTGTCGAGCATCTCGAAACATTCTTGGACGAGGAGCTGCTCTTCTTCGGGATCGGTGCTTGCTGTGGAGGTAGAGGCTGGACTGGGCATTTGGGGATATTGGCTTGTGAAGTTCATGAATTTGAAGAGGCGGTGGCGGAGGGAGAGGGTTTGCGACATCATGGAAAGCGCGCGGAAGAGGGGGTCGAAAATGCCCATTAGGGTCGCTATTGCGCCTGGATCACTGTACTTGGCATCTTCGTGCAGGAAGGAATAGACTTGCTGAAGACGTTGTTAGCTCGACTGATCGTCATTCATACCGTGGTGAGCGTCACTTACGAGACGTAAGAGTGCGAGAAGGAACAGCTCAGAGCCTCTACTTGTTCCGATTTGTTCTGGACCTCTCTTCTCCAGAAGGTAGTAGAGACCTGAAGCATGTTCGTATGGGTCTCCCAGGCCCTCGCCGCTGATGTCCTATCATTTGTCAGAACGCTCGTGCTGAGTGATATGGTGTAGAGGGCACATACCTTGTAAGTGCAAAGCAACAAGACGGTTGCGATCACTTTGTCATCCACTACCGGATCTCCCGCCATGATGATCTCCTGAAGCTTCCGAATTACCGAACCGTAGTTCTTGAGTGACTGCGTCCGAAGATCTTCTTTGCCAAATTGGTTATACGCAGCCAATTGTGAGACACTCAGAGTCGCTGTCTCAAGCAACCCACTTTGATAGTGATCATAAAGACCCGGCAGAAAGCTGAAATGTCCTGGGAAGCCATCGCCTCGATCTGGCGAAACGAAGCGACGCACGAAATATGAGAGTGAGAGGTCATTCATATTCGGATTTGGTGGACGAACTATGGCCAGTTCGATGGGAGGCGGTGATGGTTCTTGAGGAGTAGGAGACTTTTGCTTGAGCTTGGGTTCAGGCGCTTTTGGTGATATTGCAGGCGGCGATGCATCTTTGCTTGGTGGTTGACCCCGATTGTGCCGGAAGTGAAATGTGTCTGTGTATCCGAGGCATGGTTTGCCATACGTTTGGCATCGCCGACAGGACGGCTTGGCCTCGTCGCACTGGAAAGAATGTCAGTTAAGCACCCAAAAAGCCATAGATAATCATTTATCGAGATACGAGATAGAGAACTATGCTTATCGCTTACCTTTACTTTACGTTGTCGACATCGCAAGCAGCCCGTGCTGAAGCGTCCAGGAAACACCATCTCTACAGTACAGAGTGGATCTCAGATACGGTAGACAGTAAGAGTAGGTCCGTGTAAGCAAGGGTCGTGCTAATCTCGCAGCTGGTGCATAAGGAAAAGCCGGGGTAGGAAGGTCGCTCTTCTCTCACATAATCCGGGGAAAGGTATAAGGGCAGAGGGGGACAGAGATGCACGTGTGGCGCTCAGGAACAAGGAGTAGAAGATACTCGGCGCCAATCACATGTTTGACAGGTTAGTGTCTACAGCCGAACCCGAACCCCGCAGAGGGGGCGGCAGTGAGTGCAGTGTGTGCTAGATGACGAAAAGTCAATATTTACGTAGTTGGCCGCGTAGGTGGGTTTGTTGAGGAGAGGATGGAGAAAGAGAGGAGACGAGGAGAGGCGGGAGTGATGGGAGGAGGATCAACGCTGGGATGGATCAATCTGGTTTAGCTTGCGACGTTGAGGCTGCTACCACCCCAGTCGACCTCGCCGAGTCTAGACTATTTGCACATGTTGGGCCCTTCAAGATGGAATTGGGTGAAGTTCGTGATTGAAGAAAGTGTTGACTTGATTGACGTAGTGCTGGCGATATAATATTGGCTTATACCGCGGCATCACGCGACAGGATGGACGAAATGTTCCTACACCAGCCAGCTCTGTACCAATCAATACCAAATCATTCCAGCGGCTGAGGTTCTTGCAAGCACAACCGAACAGCTAAAATGTCTACCTTACTTTATTCACCGGTGCTTCAATACATCGAACGATTCAATCGCACCCTGTTCTCACCCTACCTCTCCGGATCACTGCTCCTCGCAATCACATACGCACCAGATACCATTCGCGATGCTTTGGCTCCAATTTCCAAGAAGCTTCCCGACCATGTCGCAGCTTCCTTGAACTTCGCGACCGTCAGGACGGTTCTTCAAGTCCTTCTTGGCCTCGGTATACTTCGAACCATCAACGCAGCCCTGAACGCCATGGCGGCGAATTCATGGCGCATGCGACCTGGAAAGGGCTGGGAGTGGTCAAAGGAGATCGCTGTCGTAACTGGCGGCTCCAGTGGAATTGGCAAATGCATCGTGGACAGACTTGTTGCTATGGGTCTTCGTGTCGCAGTCCTCGATATTCAAGACTTGCCGAAAGATCTCCAAAACAACCCCAAAGTCACGTTCTACTACTGCGACGTCACTTCTTCAGAGTCAGTCGCTGAGGCATCAGACGCAGTCCGTCGCGAAGTCGGCCACCCTTCCATCCTCATCAACAACGCCGGCATCACCAAACCAACCCCGATCCTCAAAATGCCAGAGTCTTTCCTCCGCAGGATCATGGGTGTCAATCTCATGTCCATGTGGTTCACCACCCAGCAATTCCTGCCACGCATGATCCAGCTCGACAAGGGCCATGTCATCACCGTTGCCAGTATCGCGTCCTTCGTCGCACTCGCTACGGCAGCAGACTACTCCGCCAGTAAAGCCGGAGCTTTGTCTTTCCATGAGGCGTTGAGGAGTGAGCTGAAGCATTTGTACAAGTCGCCGAATGTTTTGACCACGGTTGTGCACCCCAACTTCGTCAGGACGCCACTTGTGGAGGGTTTCGTTGATCGTCTGGAGGGATCTGGGGTCCGACTTTTGACTGCAGATCAGATTGCGAGTGAAGTTGTTGCGCAGATCAAGAGCAGACGTGGTGGGCAATTGATCATCCCAAGCTCGGCAGCTGGAGTTTCTGGGATTGGAGGCTGGCCAACATGGCTGCAGGAGATTCTTCGTGATACCATTGGAAAGTCAGCATCGGAGTAACAAGCTTGTAGCCAGAATCACATGAGTGTTGGGCCATGTTTCACGATGTAACAAGGGTTTAATCTCCTATCTATAGATTCGATCGATATGAACTCCTATTGACATTGCTTTGTCTGCAAGACGATGTGTGAAGTGTCATGACAAACTGGACACTGCGATCATTTCCAAAGTTCCCCATGATGATCTAAAAGAATAGGAATTGGTTCAAAGAAACTAATGGAAAAATGATGCAAGTTTTGGAGTGATGTTGGGCTGCCTTGGTGCCCGTACATATAAGAATCGTCTCGCCGCCCACCCGGCCCAGCCTTCACTTACACCCAAGCACCAATCCGCTACACTTAACGACTACCACCGCCTCGTCGTACTCTTTCCACATACCACCATAAACATGGGTCTACTCAGTCCTATAAAGAAGCTTTTCTTATGGCTGTACATCATACTGTACACACCATTACTTCTCCTTGGTGTCGCCTTTGACACAACCTTCTACATCATCCCATGGGCCCGACCATCTTCAAAATGGTCCATCAACCAAGCCGTACGCATGCGCGTCGTCAAATTCCTGCTTTTGCATTGGTCACTCACAAAAGCCGGAGACCGACTACACCTTGGTCAAGGACGGGAGAAGAATCGCTTTGAAGTCGCTGCCCCAAGATCTCCCAAGTTGTATCGAGGTCCTTTGCTAGACCACATCATTCAGCCGGTACAGGTTGGCATGACTTGGACTCCAGCTCGGCCACCGCCACCTTCGTTGATTCGACCTGATCTTATTGTTGCCTTGCACTTCCATGGTGGTGCTTATGTTATTGGCAATGGTCGCGATGAGGATACTGGCCTGTTGGCACAGAGTCTGCTCAGACATGCTGGCTTCACACACGTTTGCACACCACAATACCGTCTTTCGAGCAGCAAAGGAGGGCATTTCCCTGCACCGCTACAAGATGCTCTCACGGCATATTTATTCCTGATCAAGACCAAGGGAATTCCTGCTGATCAGATCGTTCTGTCTGGAGACTCAGCTGGAGCCAATCTCGCTCTCGCATTACTTCGCTACATCAACGAACACGGCAAGCAAGATGAACTTCCCCTTCCGAAGGCTGTCATGCTCTGGTCTCCATGGGTAGACGTCGGCGCAGCGATCGAGCAAGAGATGTCGCTCTCGCCGAACTATAAAACGGACTATCTAAACAAACAATTCGGTCGCTGGGGCGCAGACACAATCTCAGACCACGGCAGAATCAGCCCAGCGAGTCCTTACCTATCACCTCTACGTCACCCGTTCCAGCTGGAGAGAAGCCTACCAACATTTGTACATGCTGGAGGAGCTGAAGTGCTTTGCGATGATATCAAGGACTTTTGTGAGAAGTACAGGAAGGTTGGGTGGAATGCGTATTTACATGTTAGTGATCATTGTCCGCATGATTTGTTGCTATTGGGAGAGAGGATCGGGTTTGGAAATGAGGCGAATTTGGCTGCTGGGGAGGCAGGGAAGTTCTTGTCGCAGGCTGGGGTGAAGCTTAGAAGCTACCACTGAGCCTCTATCTTGATGACCAGGATTGCCCTTGAACAATTGATGCATATTTCGACTATACAGTAGCTTGTTCACAAAAATCGCACTCCTGTTGTGAGGCATGCTCTGGACCCTGATGTCAAGGCTCTGCCATTTTGCTTGGCAAGTTGCCTCGGACTTACACCAGGCTCTCGTACCCGGCTCGCAGCACTTTCATGCACTTGCTCGCAAGCCCGATGAAGATATCTGCCCATCCTTCGAGCATCACGACACCCACAATAAATCCACGTTGGAGTTTTAGCGCTTCATTGTGTTGGTCTCGTGGTGGCACTTGGTGTATTGCCACTTGCAGTTTAGCTTGCGACAGTGCAGCTCGCGCCGAGGGACAGCCCAAGCACGAAGAATAACGTCATGAGGCGAACCTACCCCGAATAATGTATTCTATATTCCTAGAGGCGAGTTTCGGAAACATGACCAGGTTGCGTAATTATGCTTGCCTCTGTCACCGGTCTCGCAGCCCGCGGAATGCATATCTGACTCGGAAGCTAGGACCCAACTAGCATTGCGACCTACCTTGCCCTTCGCAAGCTGTCTATTGATCTACTTGATCCTCGCTCGCAACTTGCCGAGGCAGTCCCATTCTTATTTTGAGACCTTTGTATTCATAGGATCGGGGTCGTGTGTTCACCGAGCATCCGCATACGTTTGTCCACTCCTTCAGGATCGCAACACTGTCTTATAAGACGAGGATCTAAGGACAACCACTGCAATTTCCATCCGCCTGCAGTCGGCTTCACCCTCAACAAAAAGTCGCGATCACAAACAAGACCGACAAAATGGAAGACATGTTGAACTTCGATGTTATCATCATCGGCGCTGGTATTTCCGGCATCAACGCCGCCTACCGCCTCCAAACCGATGGTCCCCCAGACCTGACTTACGCCATCCTCGAAGGTCGCGAATCTATGGGCGGAACATGGGATCTTTTCAAGTATCCCGGTATCCGATCTGACTCTGACATCTTCACATTTGGGTTCCCATGGAGTCCATGGAAACACGATGAGTCTCTCGCTGCGGGCGACAAGATCAAGGACTACATGATTGAGTCTGCCAAGTCAGCAGGTATCGATCATCATATTTTGTACCAGCACAATGTTTCGCAAGCAAACTGGCGATCGGATAGGAAGAAATGGGAGTTACAGGTCACGCTGCCCGGTAGCGAAAAGCCAGTCCTCTTCCAATCGCGATTCGTCCTTCTGGGTACTGGTTATTACGACTATCAGCAACCACTCGAAACTACCATCCCGGGCATCAACAGATTCGAGGGCAAAGTCATTCACCCTCAGTTCTGGCCCGAGGACTACGACTACACCAACAAAGACGTAGTTGTAATCGGCAGCGGCGCCACAGCAGTCACCCTCGTCCCCTCCATGGCCGACAAAGTCAAACGAATCACAATGCTCCAACGCAGTCCAGGATACATCTTCCCTCTCCCATCACACAGCTTCCTCACCACTCTATTCTTCACACTTTTCCCTGCAAAACTCGCATACTTTCTCAACAGACTGCTCTGGTTGTTCAAGAGTTACCTGACGACGCAATTCTGCAAGTCTTGTCCCAATCTGGCGAAGAAATTCATCAGGAATGAAACGATCAAGCAGTTGCCTCCGGGTGTCAGCTGGGATCCTCACTTCAAGCCGAGATACAATCCTTGGGAACAGAGATTCTGTGCTTCCCTGAATGGAGACTTTTTCGCCGCTATTCGGTCCAATAAGGCGGAGGTGGTCACGGACAAGATCAAGACTGTCACCGAAAAGAGTATCGAGCTTGAGTCTGGCAAGGTCCTGAACCCTGATGCGATCGTCACAGCGACTGGTCTGAAGCTCAGGTTCGGTGGCGGCATCAAGTTCAAGATCGACAACAAAGACCTCGTCGTTTCCGAGCAATTCGCCTGGCGGACCGTCATGCTCCAAGACGTTCCTAATCTCTTCTTCATCTTTGGCTATGAGAACGCGTCCTGGACTCTCGGCGCTGACGTTGGTGCACGACTATTTGTACGTATCTTCAACAGGATGCGCGATCGCAGTCAGACAATTGTCGTGCCACGATTGGAGGGAGGAAGTGATATGCCGGTAAAGTCCATGATGAGTCTAAGCTCAACGTATCTAAAGAACATCGGTGAGATTCTTCCCAAGGGAGGAACTGGGCAATGGAGTCCAAAGTCGAATTACTTTGCTGACATGGCGGGTGCGAAATGGGGAGATATCACATCGGATTTGAGGTATTCATGAGAGATTGAATGTTACGGTAGCCTAGTCAATCAAAGAATCTTGATTCACTATTATTTGCTCTCTGGTCCATAATTGAATGATATACAATTAAGACTTTCATTGGAGAAGTGGAAACAATGGTGACTAAACTGAGCACTTACCGGCCTCTCATCGTGATCACGCCCGCTCATCTCTCGAGGATTCCACATTTTCAAGAGCAAGTAAACCGGCTTACCCGGGAGTCCTGAAGTATCGTGTTCAGACGAAGCCTCGTCTCAAAATGAGCTGACAATTACCAACGGCGCAAGTCTATCGAGTCGAGGCTAACGTAGCGTAAACTCAGAATCCCAGCCGTGCATCCCACCAGGAACAAGGCCCCCAGCCTGCTCCCACCCAAATGTTCGCCACAAATCTCCGGGCCTAAAGAAAAAGATCTCCAGTCGTTCTAAACCATTAAACGTCCAAGCCCCCGAAACTCAAATCTCCTCACACTCATTGGCCCACTTGGTTGTGCGGAATTACTCCTCACGCTTCCGGGAATCATATGCTTCCTCGGCACTTTCCCCCACGTAGTGTCTGGTTTGGGCGTTGGAGTAAACAGTCGCTAACTACTGCGCCGCAGCTTTTCTTCAGCTTATGACGTTCCGTAGTCTGGGGCCCCAGATCTGCAAGTCCGACGAACGGAGGGCTCATCACGCGGGGTATGGTTTGTGCACCTTGGGGCAAAGTCGGGGTACTCCAGGCTTGGGAGAGTGTGGCTTGCGAGTTCTGCTTCTGGGATTTGAGCATGTCTTAGGTATTCCTAATTGAGGACAGGTTTCCGAGCTTGCGAAGCTTGTCAAGACTACGAGAGATCGAATCGAGTGTGATGCTATGGCGGGAGGATCCGGCGTCTAAGTCGGTGCATCGCTGTGATGCAGAGGCTTATGCAGTCATGGCCAAGACCAATATTTCACCCGACTACAGTTGATCAGATATCGATGATTTATATTAATGCAGCTCGGTCAATGCCTGTCTTTGCGTACCTCGTGTATCTCCAACGCTCATGACCGTTGACTTGCAAATAACTCCTAGTCATTGTCACTATTGATCATTTGTCGCAACTATGACAACTATCACCCTCACCAAGACCGTCACAGCCGAGCCCGGCACTCCAGGCAATTTGACAGCCGAGCAAGAGACATGTCTCCAAGAAGCCTGGGCTCATATCCTCAGACTCTGTGGCACGCCTGATGTCAACCACGATGCTCGCGACCACAGCTATGAGTTCCTCAACCACTTCACAGACAAAACTCCAGCGACGTTTCAAAAGGCATTCTGGAACGCAGTACTCTGCGATGATCCTGACGATGTTGTCCTTCGCTTCTTGAGGGCTCGCAAGTGGGATGTCGTCAAGGCCGTGGATATGCTTGTGTCGGCCATCAACTGGCGCGAGGAGAGAAGAGTCAACACAGAGATCGTGGCAGGTGGCGAGGCTGTCGCATTGAAGAAGTCACATACACCAGATGAGGAGGCCTTCATGAGGCAGTATCACTCTGGCAAGAGCTACATCCGCGGCGCCGACAAGAACGGCCATCCCATCTACATCATCAAGGTCAAGTTGCATGATCCAAACAAGCAGCCCGCGTCTGTGATGGAGGATTATGCACTTCACAATATCGAGACATTGAGAGTCATGGCGAAGAGTCGTCAGGACAAGGTCTGTCTCATTTTTGATCTTAGTGGATTTGGCCTGAAGAATATGGACTTCCACTTCATCAAGTTCCTCATTCAGATTCTGGAGGCGCGTTATCCTGAGACTTTGAGTGTGGTTCTTGTTCACAATGCGCCATTCGTCTTTTGGGGTGAGTCGGTCTCAATCATTACTATTAGTGAACATGATACTGACTATAGTCTACAGGCATTTGGAGCGTCATCAAGCACTGGCTGGATCCCATTATTGCATCCAAGATTCATTTCACAAGCGGCAACAAGTCATTGCTTCCATTTATCTCACGCGACAACTTGCAAAAGTGTTATGGCGGTGATGACAACTGGGAGTACAAGTACGTAGAGCCAGTGCCAACTGAGAACGATCGCATGTTGTCAGAGGAGAAGAAAACCAAGGTAATCAGCGAGCGAGAGGAAATCATTGAGCAATTCACAAAGACAACGGCAGAATGGTTGGCGCTTAAGGCGGATAGTGACAGCGCAAAGGAGATCCTGAGCAAAGAGAGGGAAGAGATGGCGAAAGAGCTGGAGAACAATTACTGGCGATTGGATCCGTACGTTCGATCTACGACCTACTACCATCGTGTGGGAGCCTTGACAAGGCAGGGCGATGTGGACTTCAAAGCAGCAAGGTAGCATTTGAGATACATACACGATAGTTTGGAAGACATGACTCAATCGAAATGAAGATCTCCTCATTCACCATGATCCAAATGAGACTCGCACATCGTCCCCCGCGCGCGATTTGCAATACACAGTGAGGAGAGCGTGACAGCGCACATGATCCCGAACAGGGATTCTCTTCGTATTCCCCTCTTTCCAGCCTGACGCCATTGAGGGGAAAAAGTCGGAAGTGCGGCTTCTCGAGCTGCCGACAATGTTACCAAAAGGACCCAGAAGGCTGGACCAACACACAAGAGCTGATAAACTCTGGAGGACTGATTCGGCCAATACTGCTGAAAGAAGCGAACGGTGAAAAAGTGACAGACTGACAGACTAGAGTGAGGTACCCTTGTCGGCGAGTGGGTTAGCTTGCGAGCTGCAGACCGGGGTTGTGTCGTAGTGGTGGGCGGATGATTTGAGCAAGGATCGTCGAGCAGGCGACGCCATTTCCGTAAAGGTATCTTTCGCAAAGGGAACTATCAGACTTAGCTTGCAGGTGGAGGAGGAGAACCGGAGAAAGAGGTGGTGTGGAGGGCATCCCAGGATAGCTTCCCCTCCCCACATTGGGGCTGTAAGCCGAGGGACAACCAGAGTATCGTGATGATTGACTGCGACGGATACCACCAAGAGTTGGTGATCGGGGCAGTCCGGGGTACTGGGGTTCACATGTGGGGGAAAACCTGGAGTAAACGAAAGCTGAGATCGCGTGTGAAATTGCATCGATTGGATTGGATTAAATGGCATGTCCTGGTACAACATCTTATCATAGACCACGCGGCCGTCCCAGAGTTCCCATACCATCCGAACTTTCCACCCCCTGAATCCAAAGGGCAGGAATCGGTTTCGCGACAGGAATTTAAGCTACTTCCTTGAGCTGCATTCTACCCGCGACGATGCGTTTCAGCAACATCCTCACAACTGCGGCCCTCGTGCCCGGCAGTCTGGCATTCTACGGGGCGTCTAAGACTGTCTCACCACCAGAGTCAGAGGTTGAGGGTCAACTCTTCGACCTGTTGGAGAAGCACAACCTTGCTCTCGTTCCTCGATCGGAACTCACGGATGCCCTCAAGGAACTCAATGTCCTCCTCAAAGCACAACAGATCAGGACACCGTTTCTGGTCAGGCGACAAAACACAACCTCAACAGGAAGCTCGGATTCCGACTCTGGAAGCTCAAGCTCTGGATCATCGGGTAGTTCGAGCTCAAGTTCGGATGATGGCCAGGCAAGCACACAAGGCCTCCTCGACATCCCCGGACTGAGCGACCTTGGCGATGCGCTCGGCGGTATCACCGGTCTCCTCGGGGAGGTGAAGGATCTCTTCAAGGCTCTTGAGGGTCTCCTCAGCGCCGAGTTCCTCCAGGCTCTGCACGATGCTATGGTCTACCTCGCCGCGACGCTCAAGCCACCCGTTCCCAACCAAATCAGGAGCCTCCTCAACCAGGCCGGACCATTGCTTGATCTGGTCGGTGAACTCGACCTCAAGGGTCTGATCGATGAGATCAAGGGTGTCGACATTGCCGGTATCGTCAACAAGGTGCTCAAGCTCCTCACGAGCGAGAACCTTCAGAACATCGATACTCTGTTGTCGAATGGCGCTGCGCTTTTGACGAGCGATTTCGTCAAGGAGGTTTCGACGCTCATTGGAGATGTCTCACCACTGCTCAGTGAACTGTCGCCACTGCTCAAGAAGCTCACATCCCTCGACCTCGACGGCATCCTCGATGCTCTGAGCCCACTTCTCAAGAAGGAGGCCATCACAGAGGTTGTCTCTCTTGTTCAGAACGCAGGCGACCTTCTTACTCCCAACGTCGTCAAACAACTCAAGTCCCTCATTGAAGAAGTCGGACCTCTGCTCGGCGACATCTCGCCACTCCTCAAGGAGCTCACCAAGCTCGACCTCGAGGGTCTTCTCAAGTCCCTTGAGCCACTCCTCACCAAGGAGTCAGTCGATGACATCGTCGCTCTCGTCAAGAATGGCGGTGACCTCTTGTCGCCCAAGTTCGTCAAGCAAACCCAAGCCCTCATCGGCGAAGCATCGCCACTCATTGAGAAGCTTTCCGACATTGACATCAAGGGTGTTCTTGATGCGCTGTCTCCTATCCTCACAAAGGAGTCTATTCAGGGCATTGTAACTCTGCTTCAGAACGCCGAGTCATTATTGTCAAAAGATACCGTCAAGAACATCAAGTCGCTTCTTGGTAGCGCTGGGCCTCTGATTGAGGAACTTGGCAAGATTGATCTCGCTGGCGTTATTAAATCGCTGTCTCCAATCTTAACCGAGGATTCGATCAAGGGCATCGTGAACCTGCTAGGCAATGCAGAGGACCTTCTGGATAAGAACGCTGTGAAGGACATCAAGTCGCTGCTCGGAAGCGCTGGACCTCTAATCCAGGAGATCAGCAAGATTGACTTGGCTGGCGTGGTCAATGCTCTTGCGCCCATCCTTACCAAGGATTCGATCAAGGGTCTTGTCAACCTCCTCGGCAACGCCGAAGCCCTTTTGACCAAGGACACTGTCAACAACATTAAGACGCTCCTCACAAGTGCCGGTCCTCTCATCAAGGAGATCAGCAAGATCGATCTCGCTGGCGTTGTTAATGCCCTTGCGCCCATCCTTACTAAGGATTCTATTAAGGGCATCGTGAACCTACTTGGCAACGCAGAAGATCTTCTGGATAAGAACGCGGTCAAGGACATCAAGTCGCTGCTAGGAAGTGCTGGACCTCTGATCCAGGAGATTGGCAAGATCGACCTCGCTGGCGTAGTCAACGCCCTCTCGCCTCTGCTTACAAAGGAGTCCATGAAGGGTCTTCTCAACCTCTTGGGCAACGCAGAGGATCTCCTCACAAAGGATACCGTCAACAACCTCAAGTCACTACTGTCAAGCGCAGGTCCACTTCTCAAGGAGCTCGGCAAGATCGACCTCGCAGCTGTTGTGGATGCTCTCTCCCCACTCTTGACCAAGGAGTCAATCAAGGGCCTGCTTGGTCTTCTTGGTAATGCCGAGAGCTTGCTGTCTAAGGACTTCGTCTCTCAAACCAAGTCTCTCATCTCCAAGGCCTCTCCTCTGCTTGACAGCCTTGACAAGGCGGACCTCGCTGGTCTACTTGATCAAGTTGGCCCACTTCTCAAGGAAGTTGGCAAGCTCGATCTCGAGGGCTTACTCAAGTCTGTGGCACCACTGTTGTCGCCTGAGTCTATCAAGGGCATTGTTGGTCTTCTTGGTAACGCGGAGGATCTCTTGACTTCCAAGTTCGTCAACCAGACCCAGACACTCATTGATGAGGCTCTTCCTCTTGTCTCTGCACTGGGCGGCATCGATCTCAAGAAGCTCATCAAGCAACTCTCGCCCTTGCTCGACGCTCTGGATGAGATTGACATTGGTGATCTGATCAAGAAGGTCAAGCCACTCCTCAATGCGCTCATGAAGATCGATCTTGCTGGCCTCGTGGAGAAGATTCTTCCTCTGCTGGACGTCCTGGATGACATTGATCTCAAGGGCATCATCAAGGTCATTGAGCCATTCCTTACGCCTCAGAGTATCAAGGGCGTTCTTGGCCTCGTCGGCAACGCTGAAGACTTACTGAGTGACAAGTTTGTCAACCAGACCCAGACACTCATCGCTGGCGCCGTGCCATTGATCGCCGTTTTGGACAAGGTCGACATCGAGGGTCTGTTCAAGATCGTCGAGCCTCTGCTGAAGGAACTCGACGGCATTGACCTGACCGGCCTCGTGGACGCAGTCAAGCCTCTTCTCAACGCAGTCAAGAAGATCGACATCAAGGGTATCGTGGACCAGGTCATGCCACTGATCACACCCAAGTCCGTCAAGGGCCTGATCACGCTACTCGGCAACGCAGAGAGTCTTCTCAGCCAAGCGTTTGTTGGACAGGTGTCGGAGCTCATTGGAGATGCAACACCGGTAAGTCACCTCAATTTCACACTCACTATGTCTCATGAACATCTACTAACATTGCACAGCTTGTCGCTACCGTGGCAGATCTTGTTCACGCAGTACTACAAGAGTTGATGGGACGGACATGATTTGGGAATTTAGTGTTTTGATGCATTCATGAGGCGATGAGAGATGATAGTCTATAATAATTCTCGCCCAGATATCCCTGCTTACAAAATTTAATGCGATGGTTTGAACCTTTGCAATGTCAGCATGACTCCGTTCGTGAGTTGCCAACTCTGCTATCGCAACCTGTATCCTTGTCGCGTCTCAACATGTGTATTGCTATTGCCTCTCCACGTTCTGTTATCACAAGCATATCTCAGTCCAATGTCAAGAACTCATTTCAACCGAATTGATCGGGACTTTACGGATGACAAGGATGAGGACGATCAGCACCCAACCTCCAGCATTGATCGCGATCGAAGCACTACTGCGCGACAGTGACGTAGTAATCTGCACCAAATGAATAGCTCGACTTAATCACCGTTAACCTTGTCCAAGTCTCGCCCCGTAGATCTAATCACAAGCTACCGAACACAGTTCTGACACATGCCAGACCTGCGCCTCGGTCTACAGAAACCATAAACCCAGTAGACTAGACCAAAAGGCAAAAGAAGCAAAGAAGGCGAAAATGGTCTCATTCTATCCTGGAGCTAACAAGCAACCGAACTCGGAAGCTAAGCTTTTTCCAGGTGGTGATGGGCGAGACCTCAATGTCCAGAATTGGAGATAGAGCGGCTGAAGAGGGACAATGCGCGACCCGCTTGAGGAAGAAGCAACGGGTGTGCCGAGTTCCGTGCTATCGAGGATGGGCTCGGGTCTGAGTGACGAGTTGGGTTACATCGTGGGTCGTGTGACTGGGTGGGATCAACAACATGGATCCAACCCACACCTTGGGCTGTCCCCCACGGGGAGTTGAGTTTACCCCGCACGCGCACTGGGGTTGGGATGGATGCAATGCGGGAGGCCGAGAGGAGGAAAGGTTGCTCGGGCTATTCCGTATTGGCATTGCGTGACTCGGGATTGGTTTTGTATAATTGCTAATGTACATGGTGCTCTGTGGGGAGAGCTGACCTGAGCTCTAGATGATCTCGATTGTCTGTGCTTAAGCTGCCTCTGCAACTATCTGGTACTCAAGTTCCCGAGGCCATGACTTGAGCGCAAAAGGTCGATTGCCCTCCTCAATTGAGCAATCTCAACTTCAAGATCATCATACTCGAATCTGTAGCAAGATGGCGTCAGAAAATGCCCATGTAGCTTCGGGAGGCGGTAGCCCTCCAACAGAGCGCGCCGAAGCAAGAGATCACGCGACCGATGCCGCCGCCGACAATGACAACAACGTCCAGAACGACAACAGTTCCGATGATGATCACGTCCGAGACGAGAAGGCTGCTCCAGGACCTACCAAATGGCAAAAGATCAAGTCGCATTTCTGGAGATTCAAGTGGTGGTATCTCCTGGCCCTTGCCGTACTGCTGGCCATCCTTCTCCCACTGATGTAAGTGTCTTGTGTCGCAATCAGTCGCAATAGCGTACTGATTCAAAGTCAAACAACAGGTTTACTGTCATCATTCCTGCCATCATCCAGGATGTCCTCAATGACCAGAAACTCCCGATCAAGGGCGGCAGACTGCAGGCGCTGTCACCCGATAGACTCAACATGAGCGTTGACACTTCGCTCAAGTGCCCGATCGGCATTCACCTCAACCCTCTGAACCTCTCCATGTTTACTGAGAATGCAACCTCGGATCAGTCGTCGTCTTTCCTCACGCTGCGCTTTCCGGGCATGCATGTCGAAGGCACTACGGAAGTCAACCTCACGGAGCAGACATTGCCAGTCAATAACCAGACAGAGCTTCTGCTCTGGTTCAACGAGTTCTTCGACAAGCCAAAGGTCAAGGTTTCCCTCAGGGGAAAGCCTAGACTCCATCTGGCATCATTGAAGTACACGCGAGATCTCGACAAGACGATCGAGGTACCGTCGCTGAACTACTTGGACGGCTTCGCTGTCAAGAGTCTGTCGTTCAACATGAACAACGATACCAAGTACAACATGAAGGGCATGCTCAACATCCCAAACTCTGGAGTACTGACCCTCGGCCTCGGCAATATGACCTGGAATATCCTCTCTGGGAATGTGAACCTCGGCTTGATCAACTTGTACAACTTGACGCTTCTCCCCGGGAACAACTCGGTACCTCTCGAAGGCAACTTCTTCTTCAATGAACTCGTGCCAAACCTCAAGACCATCCTGGACGATCAAAAAGGACCACTAGGGAATGGCTACGTGGAATTATTCACCTCGGGAAACACCACTGTCGTCGATGGAGTTCACATCCCATACATCGAGGGAGTCCTCAACAGAAAACGAGTTAGGTTCACCATCCCCGTCATCACACTCCTAGGCGATGTCATTGGAGGCATTCTTGATGACAAGGACGGTTCACTTCTCGATGTCTTTGGTGAGGCCATCGGTAATCGCACGCTCTTTGAGAATGTGTTGGATCATTGGAACACACAGAATAAGGAGAGCGACAAGGAAGAGAAAAGAGGCTTGTTTACGCGAGCCAAGGGAGGGCGATCCATGCTGAACTTATTGCGGCTCGGCGCGAGATTGAAGAAGTCCTGATGTAGTTATGAGATTTAATGATAATGTTTGTGTTCTCACTATCTCGATATAACTGCGCTCGTGATGGTGGTAGTATTGGTATGGGTAATGATACAATATCTATTGCTCACAAGATTGTGGACTTATAAGAGACACCAATTAGACAGATCAGACGGGTATTTATATGAAGGAGGACGATACACCAGGGATTAGTTCAGCGAGATGATCAACAATAATAGTAGCCAAAGTAATATCATCAAAGAAACAAGTGCGCAGAACTATTATAGTAATTACGAGAGATATCTAGGCAATCTCCGCGTGCTGCCCGGTCACTTCGTAAATGTCCTCTAGAATAGGCTCAATCGGCGTGACAAAGGTAAGGTCATGACTCTTGGACCAGCACATATTCCCACGAAGCCAACGTCCGGATCTCTCAGACATCGGATGCTGAAGAACGTCGTTGAATCTTTCTTGAATCTTGGCAGCTTCCTCCTGTCTGAGCCTCTCTTTTGCATCTTGTAGCTGAAAGGGCCGACTGGGACCAGATACCTTATAGAACCTGAAGCCTCTATACTCAGTGAGTTCGTGAAGCTTTGGGCTTTCTCGATAGCCGAAGTCTGAAGAGTTGTATTCTGTGCTGTCTTCAGATGAGTCATTCCTCTGTCTCATACGCAGCTGGAACCTACCGTCACAATCCAGATGCAATCGATTTTGCCATGCAAGCCAAGGCTTAGCACGAAGTTGACTCTCACACTCTGGATAAGAAGTGAGGTAGCCGAGTTCAAAGTCGATTAAGGTCCAGTCGGATAGAAACGCGGACGAGGCATTGCTGTTATTGTGGCTCATTGTGCTATATGCATCAGCAGCGTGAACGGTTCCTAGGCGTGGACCGTCCTCAGGGATAGCCTCACAAATAGCTCCCAGCTTCTTCAAGGCAATTCTCTGGGCTTCGATCTTGCTTTGAACATCTGTGTGATAGGTTTGTCGCTCAAGAGATGCCCCCTTCCATTCCCACTCATTGCGTTCCTCTCTGCCATTGAGAGAACGTCGGATCTTGTCGATCACTGTGGCAACCCCGATTTCCCTGTCGTTTCGAAGATCTTTTGATCGTTTAGAACTAAAAAAGGCAATAGCGTTACCAGAGTCTATGTCTTGGTCGCACTGCCGCAGGTAGGGTTCCGAAAGTGGTGGCCATCGTTGTTGGTTGACTGTTCTCTGGACCACATAATTGCATGTTAGGCCAACTAGCCTCTCCCTGCGCTGTTCATTCTGCAATAGGCGCAATATAGGACCCATAGTGCCTCTGTTGTTGTATGAAATCTCGACACCCATAGTGCCGACAGACCTGAAAGCGGTGTCAAAGTTAGGACTTTGAAGAGCCTGATCTTCTGTTTCAGTGAAGTGGTTATTCAATGATATATCCTCGGCTCTGTAATACTCGAGACATTGTTGATGAAGATTCCGTAGCTCTGGAAATACTGTTGCTAGCTGGGCTTCGTTCTTCTCGATCGCTTCAGGGCTCTCATTTCCACTCGTAGCGCCTGATTCGGAATCGGCAGATGTCCACAGAATGACGGCAGCACCCGAACTTCGACTTCCACATTGAGGATGTTGTGACGGACAAGAACTGCCTTGCATCGATAGGCAAGGTCAAGGTCCTGTGCCTTTGGCAACCAATCTTTCGCGCTCATGTCGATAAGTAGAACTGTCTTCGTAGGTGCCTTCTTGAAGTTCTTAGGAGCGTACCTCAAGGTGCCCATCTGGATTCGCGCCAGCAATAATACCATTTAGGCCGCAGGGTAATCAGAAGCAACTGCAAGGAGGTCTCGTATAAGACCTCCGTCCTGACTTTGGGTGGCCTCGTTCCATTTTTGGATCAGAGCTGTGTCTTCAGGTTCGCTAAAAGCCAGGTACTTTTGCTGATATCCATGGAGGAGCCAGTGTTGTGGGCGCGTGTCAGAAATGTCGATGAGATGAGCTTGCTTTGCATTCTGGATTATGCCAAGCTTGATGTCATTTAGTTCAATGAGATCGTCGTGATCTTCAGAAGGCCAGGCCGCAAGAAGGTCTTCATGATAGGGCATATCGCAATCTCCGGGTTGCTTTCGGGCTGGGTCCACGGTCCTGGCTTGCAGAGCAACTCCAAGGCCGTGATGATAGAGTACGGCCTCAAGGGCAGATGGACTTTTTGCCCATTCGGGCATCTCGGAAGAGCCCATAGTGGCGACACTGGCTGGCGTGGTTCAAGTCGTTGATTTGACGGTCTTGTCATGGCGTGCGGGACAGCCAAATAAGTTGTTGAGGATCATAAATGATGAGAATAATGGAGGAGCAGTATCTAAACCCAGCGCGGCTGCAGAGTTCTTTAAATATGCATTCGGAGACGCGCTCTCGCCAGCCTAAAGTCTAGAGTTGGTTCTAATGGTAGCTGAACGACAGGCTCCGGCCTTGTTTAAAGTCTGACAATAGTCCTGAAGCTTCGTCATCTGTGAGCATATACAAGTTGCTCTCTTCTTGTTTACCTTCGTATATACTATTTCATCTGCTATTTTATCTGCTATTTTATCTGCTATTTTACTTGCTATTTTATTTGCTACTCTACTTGATGTGTTTGTCCTCAGCATAGTCATGGCATGTTAGACTGTTAAGGAAAGGTACTTACTTATCATGGTGACTTAGTCTTCGTACTCCTTCTCTAATTATCGAGACGGTTGAACGCTCAGCTCCTACGTATATAACGATAAACTTACCCTACTCATCCATGCCTCTGTTGCACCTCATTGTCTCTGTGTTGTTGCCGTACCTCAGAGGTCGCATACAACGTTGAGACAATGCATTATAATCACACAAACTTCATTAACTCACATCATCTATCAATTCGTGCAAACTTCTCACGAGAGCCATAACAAACTATTCTACTCGCTATTTTACTTACTATCTTACTTACTAATTCACTTGGTGTTTTATTTCTTGTTAATCCACTTGGTAATTTACTTCATATTTCACTCACTGATCAGCAACAGTAGGGTAAAGAGACGGCGTTAAGTAAGGTGTACCTCTTGGGACCGCGAATACTCAATTGCCATGGCCAGTGCTGTCCGTCCGCCGTGACCCCTGAACCCGCCGCTCTCCCCACCACTTTAGCACCGTGAACAGCTCCACTAAAAAGTGCAGGCAGTCAACATCACCAGATCTTCACCCTCCACGTGCCAACCACTACGAAACATCCTCCCTCGCGACCGTCCTCTCTCTCACTCGCTTTCGCACATGGTCGACTGTGCTGCACCCGCTCACATCACAGTCGTTTCTCACATGACCTGTGCCTTTCATATATAACTTCCGACCAGTTGTTTCGTCAAAAAGCGCCAGCCGCCCACCATGTCCAAGTCTTCTGCCGTTCTCGTTGCTGCTCTAGGAGCAGGTGGTGGCGCCGCAATTACCGCTGCAATGTACTCTCTTCGATCTGGCAGAAAGTCCGATCCTACTGCTACTTCGGCACCCGCTTCAACTATCACAACTACCTCCACGACGACTACTGCTACACAGCCTTTCCCACCGGCTGCTGTTCCAGCACCATTCCCTCCTAACGGCGCGGGCCTCATCAAGCCAGCACCTGTCGACCCAGCTGGTCTCTTTCAATATGGCTTCCCCGGTCCAGTCGCTGATGTCGCAAACCGAGCCTCACTCGTCTCTTCATACGACCGACGCCTGCGAAACCCTCACTGGGTAGCCGAACACATTACACCCGCTTCTCTCGCCCAGCGCGATGCCGATCGTAAACACTCCGTCTTCCTAGAAGACCCTACTATTCCACCGAAGTTCCGAGCCGTGCTGAAGGACTACTTCCGCAGCGGTTTCGATCGTGGTCACCAAGTGCCCGCTGCCGATGCGAAGTGGTCTCAACAAGCTATGGATGATACCTTTTTCCTGTCGAACATGTGCCCGCAAGTCGGCGACGGCTTCAACAGAGATTACTGGGCGCATTTCGAAGACTTCTGCCGTCGTCTGACTGTTCAGTATCCTTCCGTCCGTATCGTTACCGGTCCGCTATATCTGCCTCGCAAAGACCCTGTCGACAACAAGTGGTACGTCAAGTACGAGATGATCGGCAACCCACCCTCCGTCGCCGTCCCAACACACTTCTACAAGGTCATTTTCGCCGAAGATGGTCGCCAAGGTGGCAACGTCGCTCTTGGCGCCTTCGTCTTGCCGAATGCGCCAATCTCAAACGACAAGCCGATCACCGACTTTGAGGTTCCGCTGGAAGCAGTCGAGCGCGCGAGTGGCCTGGAGTTCGCAAGTCAACTGCCGCCCCAGAGGAGGAAGAGGCTGTGTACAGATACAGTCTGCGCATTGGTGATCAAGGACTATTCAGAGAGGCAGAAGGCATTTGCCAAGGATGGCAAGAAGGCTATTGCTGGACCACCTAAGGCATAGGGACATCACGTTTCAGATGGAAGATGTACGACTGGTTTGGCCTTTGTTTTTGCAAATTTTCTTAGACTTGGCTTTCATGAATATGGGGTTGCAAGGGATGGCCTAGATTAGCATAGACCTCATTGGTCAGCATAAACTGTACAATAAAGACAGCCGCATTATATAGATAACCAGCTTCTATGAGCCCTACTGTTTACTTATACAAAAATTCGCGCCTGCGGAGAAACGTAGTGATCCGTCGCCATCGCCAGCTTCGATATTTGCCCACTTTCGATTCCGTTCGTAAAGCAATCATCTTGCCCTCGTATACCGCCCAGCCTTCTGTTCTTGCTTCAAACTATCCGCCTGGCTTGGTAATGGGCCTCTCCTGCGCACGTTATCTTCCATGCTACCGCCCGGTGGAGGTGGTGGCGGAGGCGGGAATGGGAAGTTGCCTGGCGGCGGCAGTCCACCAGGTGGTGGTATCAAGCCTGGAGGCAGCTGTCCCGGAGGTGGAAGTTGCACACCCGCCTTTTGCATCATCTCGAGTAGTTTTTGAGGGTCTGGTGGGTTTGAGGGGTCGAATCCTGGTAAAGGTGGTGGAGGCGCACCGTTCAGGCCAGGCAGAGGGAAGGGCAACGGCGGAGGTGGTGCTCCAGAAGCCATGCCAGGAATTGCAGGAGGGGGAGGGACGGCACCGAGACCAGGTAGGCCACCGCCAAGAGGTAGACCTGGGATACCAGGGAGTCCTGGGACACCAGGTCTGCCCGAATTCTGATCTGGTAAAGCATCCATCTCATCCTCCATCTCTTGTTGCTCCTCCTCTTGCCTCTGTCGTCTGTTGCCGCGGCGATCCCATGTGCCTTGAGCTTCTG